>JAIOJX010000001.1:118140284-118405284 GCA_022376925.1 Tragulus kanchil
GTTGATGGAGGCGTGACTCTATAAAGTCCTGGCTGCTTCACTTCTCTTGCAGCTGAGGTAGAGGCAGTTGGCACAGTAGTTATAAATGCGAACTCTGCTGTTGCTAAGGAGTAGATCTTAAAAGTTCTCATAAGAAAAACATTTATAAGTTAAAAGTTTTCATAAGAAAAACATTTATAAGTGTGTCTGGTGATAGATATTAGCTAGATTTCTTATGTTACCATTTTATAATATATAAATATATTGAATTTTTATGTTGTACATCTGGAACTAATTAATGTTATATATCAATTATAATTCAATAAAAAAATGTAAGCTCTAGTGCCAGGCACCATAGATTCAGACCCCAGCTTCGCCTTTCACTAGCTGTGTGAGTTTCTGCACATTATGTAACCTCTTTGGGCTTGTTCTCCCAACTATATATAACCGGGGGGATACTATTGCTACGTTGTGATAATTTTGAGAGAAAATGCATTGAGTCAACATCACATCGGGTACTATTGGCTGCTGATGTCTATGACAATAATTAAAATGATTTGGGGGGTCTTGCCTGGTGGCTCAGTGATAAAGAATCTGCCTGCAATACAGAGACTAGAGTTTGATCCCTGTGTCAGGAAGATCCCCTGGAGGAGGAAATGGAAACCCACTCCAGTATTCTTGCTGAGAAAGTCCCCTGGAATGAGGAGCCTGGCAAACTATAGTCCATGAGGTTGAGAAGAGTCAGACATGGCTGAGTGACTGAACACATTGACTGGTCAAAAATTGGTCAATTTGAGCTTCCAAACAGATAATAATTTTAATTTATTAAAACCCACCAAATGTGTTTAAAATCAGTAAACTCATAAATATATATATATAAGATTTTATGGTGGCAAAATCACCGACCTTTGGTAGACAACTAGTAGATTGAAAGTTCTTTTGCCCTTTCACTTTAAATTTTAAAAAGCTTTTTAGAATTTGTGGGGTAAATAGAATTAGGAACAAAAGTGCATTTTCTGAACTTAGGTGCTCCAGTGACTAGTGCTAGAATTAAGCCCCTGTCCTCTAGAATGCTTAAGGAATCCATCACTTTGTGGGAATTTTCTGGGTACTTGGGGATGATCCTCTTTTAAGCATGAGAAACTTTACTATTTTAACCCTGTATTGGAACCCGTTCTAAATTAAACTGTATGCCTCTATGCTTTTTAAAGCCAGTGTTTGGTTTTGTATTAGTTTCTGTGGCCGTAACAAGTTACCACAAAACAGGTGGCTTAAGCCAAAGAAATTTGTCTTCTCACAGTAGTCAAGTCTACAAGTACAAAATCAAGGCATGAGCAGGGTTGGTTCCTTTTGAAGCTCTGAGGGAGAATCTGCTCCATGTGTTTCTCCTGGCCTCTGTAGGCTAGCTTTCTTGGTGTTCTTGGCTTATGGCCATTTCACTCCAATCTCTGTCTCTCTTGCTGCGTATCCTTCTCCTTTAGGATGCTTGTCTTCATAGTCAGGGCCCATTGTTATCCAGAATGATGTCATCTGGAGATCCTTAACTTCCTCGCATCTACAAAGTTTCTGTTTTTTTCCAGATATGGGCACATTCATAGGTTTTGAGGACAGTATGTTTTTGGGGCCACCATTCAGCTCAGGATTCAAGCAAAGGGAATACTGAGCAATAGTCTCTCTGCATCATATTGGCTGTGATGTCAGTTCATTGGTCATGGAGGTGTGAAGTGTCCATTCTTTAGAATCTGTCCCCTCAGTACAGCCTTTAGAGAGATACAAGGAGGCAGAGGTAAAAGAGACAGCCTTGATCATGGAGGTCCAGTGCTGCTCAGAGGCCCCACACCCAGCTGGTGACTGAGCGAAGAGCACAAGGGGAGAGAGGTGCTTGACTGCTGCAGGTCCAAGAGTGAAAGAGGGCACAGAGATGTAGGCTTAGCATATCTCTCTGGACGGCAGCTGGGCTGACCAGTGGCCTCCTCTGTCCCACCTGCCTGCCACGTGACTCTTGCTTCCCTGGGAAGACAAGGCACAAGTGAGTGGAGTGAGAAGTGTGTAGAAGGAAGGACTGGCCATGCTGACTGCACCTCTGCGTCCCGCCCTGGAGTAGAGCTGTGGTCCCTCTGGCAGTGGGGGTGTGAGAGTAGGGTGAAGGCTCAGACAGGCTGCTTTGCTCACTTGGGCCAAACTCTGGGACAGTAAGTGCTTTCCCTCACCCCCACGTCATCTTGGAATGTTGCTCTGGTACCAACTTGCTTTGTTATCTGTGTCCTTTCTGTATAGCTGAGGTGAAGCGCAGGCAGGCAGTCTCCAGAGAGACATAAAATTAAATGGCATGTTAAAGGTTTAGCAGCTTTATCTCACGTTCTTCAATCACCTCCCTAGAAAGTCACCTCTGCTGTCAGTTTGGACTTCTTAGCTCCTTGTGCGTTTTCCTCCTCCTAGCTTGTTGCCATCACGTGTCTCTTTCACTCTTTGCAGACGTTAATATGAAAGAGGAATATTCCTCATTCCAATAACATTTTTCTAAGATGTTTGAGGAAGAGTTTGCTTCAAAGCTTTAAAAGATCGTCAGCCCCACTTGACAATGTCACATACTTTGGGACCAGAGTACACGTTTTTCATGTACTGTGAACAGATCTCCTGACAGAAGCAACAGTAAAGATTATGTCTCTAATGGCAATTTGTGATTAAACGCCTTGAGTAGAATGAAATTCTCTCATAAAAAATGATCTCAGTGGCTTATAGTATTTTAAATAGTTCTTTCAGTTCCATTCTTCAGGACTACCATAAATAACTTGGCTTTTGTGGGTCAGCTGGAAATGTAACAGTTTTTAACATAGACACTTTGAATGCATTTTCTCATATGATGGCACCTTGCAAAGTTAATATTGGAGTGTCTCCTATTGACACTGAGAATGCATTTTCTTATACAGTGGCACATTATAAATGAATTTAAGGACAGCTCATGTTGATGAGATGGGTAGAATTTTTGTTTGTAATGCTTTTAACTTTTCAACTGATATACTCTCCTTGGGTTTATGTTTGTGCCTGATTATTCCCTGGTGGCTCAGACAGTAAAGAATCCACCTGCAATGCAGAAGACCTGGGTTTGATCTCTGGGCTGGGAGGATCCCCTGGAGAAGGGATGGTCTGTCCACTCCAGTATTCTTGCCTGGAGAATCCCATGGCTTGTCCATGGGATCGCAAAGAGTCAGGCAAGACTGAGTGACTTTTACTTTACTACTTATGTAAGCCAATATTGGGCTTTCTCATGATTTTCAAATCTCTTCGAGTACAGATTTTCATTCTTTGGGGGTAGGGTGGGGAATTTTAGTCAAGTATATCAAGTTCAAGGCACATCTGTTCTTCAGGTTTTAAAAAGTACCTTGGGATAAGAACGGTGGCTGTCATTATGCTTGCGATGTGGTGTTACATGCATATAGCCTTTAAGCTTGTTCTCCTTCCTAGGTATGAAAGGTTACAGAAAACGTGTTCCATTGCCCTGGTTGGCAAATACACCAAGCTCAAGGACTGCTACGCTTCTGTGTTCAAAGCCCTGGAACACTCAGCCTTGGCCATCAACCACAAGTTGAATCTGATGGTGAGCCCCTGCCTGGTCTTCTGCATGTTTCAGTCATTCATCATGAAATCTCATGTTGTAGAGAGGCAGGTTGTGTTGAAGGACCCCCAAGTTCACCTCCAGGATTATTGATTCACCAAAACTCAGAGGACTGCACAAATAGCTGTACTTACGATTATGACTTATTTCAGCAGTAGGATACAGAGCCATATCAGCAGAGGAGAAGGCACGTGGGGTGAAGTCTTGGGGAAACAAGGCATAAGCTTCCAAGGGTCCTCCTCCAGTGAAGTCACAGAGGACATGCTTAAATCCCCCAGGAATGAGCTGTAGCAACACAGGTGAAGTGCTAACTGCCAGGGGAAAATCATTAGAGACTCAGTGCCCAAGGTTTTTACCAAGGGCTGGTCACGTAGGTGCCCTCTGCTTCCTGAGTATCAAAATTCCAGGCTCCCAGGGAGAATGCGGGTGATCAACATAAATCATATTTTTTCTTCCAACACTGCAGGCTCAGCAAGCCACTCTCATCGGTACTTGGTGATGGAGGGCATTTTGCATGCTCAAGTCATGTCTAACTCTTTGCAACCCCATGGACTGTAGCCGGCTATGCTCCTCTGTCCATGGGATATTCTAGGCAAGAATACTGGAGTGGGTTGTCATTTCCTCCTCCAGGACATTTTTCCAGGGGTCGAACCTACATCTCTTGCATCTCCTGCATTGCAGGTGGATTCTTTACCACTGATCCATGGGGAAAGCCTGGTAATGGCGAAAACCCTCCCCAAATCCAAGTTTCCAGATGCCAGACAAGGGCCAACCTTGTAAGCAGGTCTTTCCAAGGATAGCGGTCAGGTCTGCCTCGATAACTGTTTCTCTGCATGCAGGTTTTAAGGTACAGTTTCTGATATTAGAAACACATTCAGGGACATATATACTCCATGTTTCTTCCAAGTATTTTGTATTTGCCTAATAAGAAAATGGGGCTTTCCCGGTGGCTCAGTGGTAAAGAATCTGCCTGTAATGCAGGAGCCTTAGGAGATGCAGGTTTGATCCCTGGATTGGGAAGATTCCCGCCCCCCTGGAAAATTGCGAGAGGGGGTACAGTTGAATCTGATGGTGACCCCTGCCTGGTCTTCTGCATGTTTCAGTCATTCATCATGAAATCTCATGTTGTAGAGAGGCAGGTTGTGTTGAAGGACCCCAAGATCACCTCCAGGATTATTGATTCACCAAAACTCAGAGGACTGCACAAATAGCTGTACTTACGATTATGACTTATTTCAGCAGTAGGATACAGAGCCATATCAGCAGAGGAGAAGGCACGTGGGGTGAAGTCTTGGGGAAACAAGGCATAAGCTTCCAAGGGTCCTCCTCCAGTGAAGTCACAGAGGACATGCTTAAATCCCCCAGGAATGAGCTGTAGCAACACAGGTGAAGTGCTAACTGCCAGGGAAACTCATTAGAGACTCAGTGCCCAAGGTTTTTACCAAGGGCTGGTCACGTAGGTGCCCTCTGCTTCCTGAGTATCAAAATTCCAGGCTCCCAGGGAGAATGCGGGTGATCAACATAAATCATATTTTTTCTTCCAACACTGCAGGCTCAGCAAGCCACTCTCATCGGTACTTGGTGATGGAGGGCATGTGTGCATGCTCAAGTCATGTCTAACTCTTTGCAACCCCATGGACTGTAGCCGGCTATGCTCCTCTGTCCATGGGATATTCTAGGCAAGAATACTGGAGTGGGTTGTCATTTCCTCCTCCAGGACATTTTTCCAGGGGTCGAACCTACATCTCTTGCATCTCCTGCATTGCAGGTGGATTCTTTACCACTGATCCATGGGGAAAGCCTGGTAATGGCGAAAACCCTCCCCAAATCCAAGTTTCCAGATGCCAGACAAGGGCCAACCTTGTAAGCAGGTCTTTCCAAGGATAGCGGTCAGGTCTGCCTCGATAACTGTTTCTCTGCATGCAGGTTTTAAGGTACAGTTTCTGATATTAGAAACACATTCAGGGACATATATACTCCATGTTTCTTCCAAGTATTTTGTATTTGCCTAATAAGAAAATGGGGCTTTCCCGGTGGCTCAGTGGTAAAGAATCTGCCTGTAATGCAGGAGCCTTAGGAGATGCAGGTTTGATCCCTGGATTGGGAAGATTCCCTGGAGGAGAACATGGCAACCCATTCTACTATTCTTGCCTGGAAAATCTTATGGACAGAGGAGCCTGGTGGGCTACAGTTCGTGGGGTCACAAAGAGTCGGATACGACTGAGCACAACACACACACACGCACATAGTGGATAGCAGAGGTGGGGTTATATATAGCTTGAGTATATTCTTTGTCTCTGTTAGATATTGAAGTAGTGTATGCTCAGTGTATAAAATTTAAGCAAAGCTCAATGTGAAATTCAGAAAGTGGAAGATTCTTCCTCCCTGAAATTCTTCTTCTCTTATTGTACCTGTCATTCGCAGTTTGATGCGTATCTTTCCAGTCTTTTATCTCTCTATGTAAAAATGTATATTTAATGATATTCTCTCTGGGTATATCATAGTTTAGGGAGGCCTTATTATCTTGATTTAAATGGTAAAACTTTTATACAATGAACCAAAAGGTACACTTACATGTTCAAGAAACTTAGTAACTTGTAGCTAATGACCTATCCAGTTTTCTCTCATCTCTTTGTAGCTGCTTTCTCTAATCACTTTTTATTTTTGACTTTCGAAGGAATAGTTCCCTTCCTGTTCTTCCTATTCGTTCAAGTCCCTGAGACCCTCATTTTAAAAAGAAGAAAGCAGTAATAGAAAATCTGTTATAATTCAAATTTTATAAAGTAAAATTTTGTATCTTAAGATATATTCAGATAGTAATTTGTATAACAGAAATATTAAAATCACATAGATATTATAGGAACTGTTATGTACACAGGAATTTTCATACCTGTTTTTCATGTAATAGAATTCATTGATGGTGGCCTCTACTAAGTCCTGGTTGAATCATGGGCTTGTGCTATGTTTATATCACCTGACTTTTGCAGCAATTTCCCAGCTGTTTTTCATGCAGGTTTTAAGGTACAGTTTCTGATATTAGAAACACAGTCAGGGACATATATACTCCATGTTTCTTCCAAGTATTTTGTATTTGCCTAATAAGAAAATGGGGCTTTCCCGGTGGCTCAGTGGTAAAGAATCTGCCTGTAATGCAGGAGCCTTAGGAGATGCAGGTTTGATCCCTGGATTGGGAAGATTCCCTGGAGGAGAACATGGCAACCCATTCTACTATTCTTGCCTGGAAAATCTTATGGACAGAGGAGCCTGGTGGGCTACAGTTCGTGGGGTCACAAAGAGTCGGATACGACTAAGCACAACACACACCCCGCACATAGTGGATAGCAGAGGTGGGGTTATATATAGCTTGAGTATATTCTTTGTCTCTGTTAGATATTGAAGTAGTGTATGCTCAGTGTATAAAATTTAAGCAAAGCTCAATGTGAAATTCAGAAAGTGGAAGATTCTTCCTCCCTGAAATTCTTCTTCTCTTATTGTACCTGTCATTCGCAGTTTGATGCGTATCTTTCCAGTCTTTTATCTCTCTATGTAAAAATGTATATTTAATGATATTCTCTCTGGGTATATCATAGTTTAGGGAGGCCTTATTATCTTGATTTAAATGGTAAAACTTTTATACAATGAACCAAAAGGTACACTTACATGTTCAAGAAACTTAGTAACTTGTAGCTAATGACCTATCCAGTTTTCTCTCATCTCTTTGTAGCTGCTTTCTCTAATCACTTTTTATTTTTGACTTTCGAAGGAATAGTTCCCTTCCTGTTCTTCCTATTCGTTCAAGTCCCTGAGACCCTCATTTTAAAAAGAAGAAAGCAGTAATAGAAAATCTGTTATAATTCAAATTTTATAAAGTAAAATTTTGTATCTTAAGATATATTCAGATAGTAATTTGTATAACAGAAATATTAAAATCACATAGATATTATAGGAACTGTTATGTACACAGGAATTTTCATACCTGTTTTTCATGTAATAGAATTCATTGATGGTGGCCTCTACTAAGTCCTGGTTGAATCATGGGCTTGTGCTATGTTTATATCACCTGACTTTTGCAGCAATTTCCCAGCTGTTTTTCAGTCTTCTCTCCATTTCCTTCACTGAGCCAGAGTGATTTTAGAAAAAATCACTTTAGATTTTTAGAAAAATCACGCGTTTTGAAAAAAATCTGTTCCTTCAGACCTTTCAGTAGCTTCAAGTGTAAACTTATGTCGCTGCATGGAACTTTCTTTTGGGTCCCTATGGGGATCACCACATCCTGTCTTTTGTCTGCAGTTTCATACAGGCTGTTCTTTCACCACTGCCTCTTCCTCCCCACCCCCTGCCCTGCATACCTTCCCACCTGCCTCCCAACTACACACACACACTCGGCTTGGTCTGTTCCAGGGCTTAGCTTCCTGGACATCCCCTCCCCCAAAAGCTTCTCTGAAGATATTCCTTCCCTTCTTCTCTCCAGCCCACCTCTAGTTCAGGTGCGGGTCCAGCTTTCTTCATCTCTTCTTGGCTCATAGTAACTTTTATTTCCCTGTGCTGTTGTTTTATCTGGTTTTGTAATCTTCCTGAAAGATTTTAAGAGCCACAAGACAGAGATAGCACTTTTCTATGCAAAGTGATCAGTGTAATGTTTGTGTAATAAGTAGTCATCGAATAATTGTGTGTTAGATGGCTCTAGTATTTTCCATTCTTTAGTTTTCTGAAGTCTTGCTTTAATTTGTTGAATATTTTTAGTACATAGACTCCATTGATCTGGAGCAGACTACTGAAACTGAGGACCCTGTGAAATTCCATGAAGCTTGGCAGAAGCTCTGCAAAGCTGAGTAAGTACCAAGGACTGTCCTTGCCAGTTAGGAGAATGCCACTGTGATTTTTCCATAATGATTCGACTAACCCCAATTACTGATTTTTGTGCATATTGAAGGGTAGTTTGGAGTACTTGTAATTCTATCTGTTTGTGCCGCATTCGCATTGCATTTACTTTGAAATGTGCCATGTGAGTGTTAGTGGCACATGCATTGGAGGTGGATTTATTCTGGGGAGGATGAAGATATTGCATTGGTGGGCAAGTGAGTTGATGCTACTGAAAGATGCAGAGTGGACCTTACATATACAGTGTAAGAATGACAGTCTTCCCTCCTCTCTTGATTTAGTTTTATTTTCCACATTCTTTGATTCTAGGCTTTATTTTGTAAGTAATCAGTAAAACTCTTGGGGGATGGCATTGTATAGTGAGAGTAACATGACACTCCAGTTTTCTCTTGAACTCTAGTGTTTTCAAATGAGAATGATTATGCAGAAAATCTCTAAAGTGGGTCTTGGAAAGTTTTCCTGTGCCACAGCTTAATTAGCAATCAAAATCTAAGGCCTGTTTTACCAGTTTAACTCTTTCTGGTTATGTAAGAGGTCTTAACGGTCTTACAACAGTACTTTGAAAAGAACCTTAGCCTCTTTTTATTCAGATAATCCTTTCAGTGGCACTTTTTATTTAATTGAGTCTCTCAGTTACTATGCTCACCTGCTGCAGAGACCTATCAGAAAATATGTATCAAGGTCAGTTGTGAGAACTTGTTGCAACATTGGGAGGATTTCAAGAAGAAAGTTCAGGATATGAAATTGTGTAATCAATTTTGAAAATAGACTCCAAGCGTATTCTTTAGCAGTTGTGCCAGATGTTGAATTTGAGATCAATAAGCGTGATGCGAAGAGTTTTACATTAAAAATGTCAAATTTCCGCTCCTCTTGTGTTGATTACAGTGGTGTTCTTGTGCCAGGAGGCTTTGGAATCAGAGGAACGTTGGGAAAACTCCAGGCAATTTCTTGGGCACGGTCAAGGAAGATTCCTTTTCTGGGTAAAACTGATGTTTATGAATCTTGACTATGAGTTTTTTTAGATTTTTAACACCTAGTAGGGATAACACGTAATAGGGTTTGTTAATGTGAAAAGTGAGATCTCGAACTTGAACATTTAGGTGCCAGATAGTCTGCTACAGGGTCTGGAAACTGTATTCTACAAGTCTTACCTGGCTTGCAGCATTTTTGTAAATAAAGTTTTATTGGAATACAGCCATATAGATTTGTTTACATATTGTCTGTGACTGTTTTTGCAATACAGTGTCAGAGTTTGAGACCCTACGGCATGCAGAGACTAAAATGTTTGCTCTCTGGGTCCTTTACCAAAATAATTTGTTCACTAAGGAGAACTTAACACTGTTCTAATTGTATAGCAAGAGGCTGGGAGGAACGTGTGTTCAAACCTACCCTTACTTTCTCTGGTTCTCACCTGACTACATCTTTTACCATTTTGAGCAGAGAATATCTCAGTAGGATGCCACAATGTGATTTCTAATCAGAAAAAGCTTACATTAAAATATGTATGCTTCTTCTAAAAAAGATAATACAGAAAAATCATCCAGCATTACAGAGACAGCTCTGTTAAGAATGAGTAGAGTTGGGTGTTTTCAGTGCTTTTGTTCAAGTTGCAAAGTGTGGCTTCCTTTGCATTGAAACCAGATGTAATAGAACATTGACCGGGGCTTCCCTGGTGGTCCGTGGTGCCTAAGGAGCACTAATCCTTTCAGTGGCACTTTTTATTTAATTGAGTCTCTCAGTTACTATGCTCACCTGCTGCAGAGACCTATCAGAAAATATGTATCAAGGTCAGTTGTGAGAACTTGTTGCAACATTGGGAGGATTTCAAGAAGAAAGTTCAGGATATGAAATTGTGTAATCAATTTTGAAAATAGACTCCAAGCGTATTCTTTAGCAGTTGTGCCAGATGTTGAATTTGAGATCAATAAGCGTGATGCGAAGAGTTTTACATTAAAAATGTCAAATTTCCGCTCCTCTTGTGTTGATTACAGTGGTGTTCTTGTGCCAGGAGGCTTTGGAATCAGAGGAACGTTGGGAAAACTCCAGGCAATTTCTTGGGCACGGTCAAGGAAGATTCCTTTTCTGGGTAAAACTGATGTTTATGAATCTTGACTATGAGTTTTTTTAGATTTTTAACACCTAGTAGGGATAACACGTAATAGGGTTTGTTAATGTGAAAAGTGAGATCTCGAACTTGAACATTTAGGTGCCAGATAGTCTGCTACAGGGTCTGGAAACTGTATTCTACAAGTCTTACCTGGCTTGCAGCATTTTTGTAAATAAAGTTTTATTGGAATACAGCCATATAGATTTGTTTACATATTGTCTGTGACTGTTTTTGCAATACAGTGTCAGAGTTTGAGACCCTACGGCATGCAGAGACTAAAATGTTTGCTCTCTGGGTCCTTTACCAAAATAATTTGTTCACTAAGGAGAACTTAACACTGTTCTAATTGTATAGCAAGAGGCTGGGAGGAACGTGTGTTCAAACCTACCCTTACTTTCTCTGGTTCTCACCTGACTACATCTTTTACCATTTTGAGCAGAGAATATCTCAGTAGGATGCCACAATGTGATTTCTAATCAGAAAAAAGCTTACATTAAAATATGTATGCTTCTTCTAAAAAAGATAATACAGAAAAATCATCCAGCATTACAGAGACAGCTCTGTTAAGAATGAGTAGAGTTGGGTGTTTTCAGTGCTTTTGTTCAAGTTGCAAAGTGTGGCTTCCTTTGCATTGAAACCAGATGTAATAGAACATTGACCGGGGCTTCCCCTGGTGGTCCCGTGGGTAAGGACACCGCCTTGCACTGCAAGGGGCGCCAGTTCGATCCCTGGCCTGGGAAGATCCCACGTGCCGTGGAGCGGCTGGACTGATGTGTCCAATTACCGAGCCGGAGCTCTAGTGCGTGTGCGCCCAGAGCTCGCGCTCTGCAACGACAGATGCCACCGTGATGGGAGGCCCACAGGAGCCAAAGAACAAAGACGAATGAAAATAAAGAAATGAAAGACCAATAGAAGTGGCCCAACCCATCCCTCTCCCTCCCCACCCCACCCCCCAAAAAAGATAAATGAATAAAATTAAAAAAAAAAAATAGAACATTGACAGGATAAAACTCAGCCCTCTGGCTGGGGTGAGGGAGTTTAGAAGAAAGAGAGAGTGGAGAGAGGCCATGTTTCATGCTGTGTTTGCATGGACTGCTGGGTTTATAGACTGAGTGGACTGTCTTTGGTATCCTTTACTTAGTATCAACAGGTTCATTTCCCCACTTTGCTTGTTCTTTGATCAGCTTTCTAGACTCTCTCCACTAGGGATCCATTTTCAAAAGGGAAGCTAGGAGTAGTTACCTTGACACCTTGCTTTGTTTTATCCATCTAGGCTCACCTGGGCCACTGTTTTCTTTTGAAGTAATTTTGTTTAGTTTCTGTCTAAACACGGTTAGCATTTTTTAGATAATTTTCACTGTGTAGAATAGTTTGCAGCTCTTTAGCTTTCTGTTTAACACACTATCTCTTTATGTCCTAGGGTTATGGAACTTTCTAAAGTCCTCCTAAAGCACTCAGTCCTTGTTTCATGCTTATTGACTTTTGTTCTGGCATGCCTGGTATATTGATTGCTCTCTCCTTTGGGTTCCTGTGTATCCTGGGTGTATCTCTAAAAGCATCTGGAATGCTCCTTGGCATTTGTTTATTGGAGAGGATTGGTGTGCCATAGTAAATGTAGAGATGGGCAAGGGGCACATCCCTGTGGCAACAGATCTGGGCCTATATAGGTCCCTTTCTCTCTTCATTGAGTTCTCTGTTCAGTTCCATTTTTGCTTCTTCAGCATGTTCCAGCCTGCAGCTGAGATACTAGCTCCCTCAGCTACTGCTGTTTCCTTGCAGTGAGGGCTAGGGCTCCTCTGGGCTCAGAGTTAGGGCATAGATCACCCACTCCCCTGCCCACCTGTGGGTGCTCCTTGGATCCCAGCTCACTGTCGGGCAGGGACTGCCCGCAGGGAGAGCCCACATTTAAGGCCGTGCAACTACCTAGAAAAGAGGCAGTGTGAAGACTCAGCCCACAGAGATTCCCTTCTTGAATTGAGGTGTTGGTAGACAATGTCTGAAGGAGTCAGGTGCTCTGAGGCAGCCCTGCAGGCCACATGTGCACCTCAGTCTAGAGACACATTTGAAAAGAGGCAGATTTGCCTTTTGGATCTTGCCTTCTCCTTTCCTGCCATTTTTGGACCTTGCACTTATTTATTCCTCCTTGAATTTGGGTCGTCCAAACCCCTTCCCTGCCCCCGCTGTGCCTGTTTTGATGGCAGAGGCTACAGCAGCAAACTTACTCTCTTGGAACCTGCATTCTAGATGGGGGAAATAGCAAACAACTGAATAGAAAATATGATGTAGTAGAAAATATGTTCATTTGTTTTGTATATGTGTTTTTTAAAATAGGAGTTTGCCTTGGGATGCAACTGGCCGTGATAGAGTTTGCGAGAAACTGCCTTAACTTGAAAGGTAAGTCTGAGATTTTTTAATAACCTCTTAGTAAAAAGCATTCTTATTACTTAAAGAATTTTTCAGCAGTCATGGTGAGTTACTGAACTCATTTCTTTGTCTCCAGATGCTGATTCCACAGAATTTGAGCCAAATGCCCGTGTTCCTGTGGTGAGCAGCTTGTTTTATCTTTTTGGGTTGGGTCATTGTTTCGTTTCTAGCACTGGCCTAAATGCATAAGAGACTGTTACTCTTTTTTCATTATGTCATTGGGACATTTTAATTGTATATGACTTTGTTTATTCTTATTACTGTTACCATTATTAGTTTATATCAAACCACTTTGCTCTCCATTGTTCATCTTGTCAGCTGTGTCTTGCAGGAAGAAATGGTCCTAGACTGATTTCTCTGTAGCAGTTTTCAAGCTGAATATTTAGGAAAGGGTTCAGTTGACTTTGACAATTTATCAGAGTTTATGCTAACACACAGGCTGTTCTGTCTCTAAACCCAACCCTGTCTGTTCTTTAGCTTTTATCAGTTCCTTTTCCCTTAATATAGTCCCAGGATTTGGCTAGGTGCAAAGACCATTGTCCTCTGTTACCTGCCACCCTGCTAACTCATGCCATGGTATCCCTGTCCCTCCTGTGCTTAGGGTTTTAGAGTTGGACCATTTGAATAACATTCCCTACACCTGAGATCTCTCTTGTCCTGCAGTGTCCCTACCCCTGAAATCTCAAAACCGGTGAAGAAATTAATTACAAAAATAAACCAAGCATGATTACTGATGACTTTCTATATTACTTTTCCTGACCTCTGCCTTCTGTGCCTCATACCACCTCTATCAGAGTATACACCTCACCATTGTGATTTGTTTTTTATTAACAGTTTTATTGAGATATAATTCACATGCCATAAAATTTAGCCATTGAAAGTATATAATGCTATAACTTAGCACATTCACAGATCTCTATGATCATCACTGTAGTCAATTTTGAACCATTTTGATTACTCCCAAAAGAAATCCCACACCATTTAGCTGATACCCTCATGACACCTATCCTCCCAGCTCTAGGCAATGATTCATCTGTTTTCTGTCTCTGTATATTTGCCTATTCTGGCCATTTCATGTACATTCAACCTTTGAATAATGTAGGGGTTAGGTTTGACCCTCTGTGCAGTTTAAAATCTGCCTATAACTGCTAATCACCTCTCTGTATATGCGTTCCTCCATATCTACAAATTCAGCCAGCCATGGATCATGTAGTACTGCAGTATTTACTATGAAAAGAAAGACTTGTTTAAGTGACCCTGTACAGTGCAGACCTGTGTTGATCCACTGTAAATGGAATCATACTATATGTGGCCTTTTGTGACTGGTTTCTTTCACTTAGCATAATGTTGTCAGTTTGCCTGTGTTGTAGTGTCTATCAGTACTTTGCTTATTTTTATTGCCAAATAATATATAGTTATATGAATAGATCACATTTTATTTATCCATTTATCCTTTGATGGATATTTGTTGTTTCCACCATTTGGCTGTTGTGAATAATGTGGCTGTGAACATTTGTTTACAGGTTTCTGTGTGGATATATGTTTTCACTTCACTTGGGTCTATACCTTGGAGTAGAGTTGTGGGTCATATAGTGACTGTATGTTTAATTTTTTGAGGAACTACCAGACTGTTTTCCCAAGTGGTTGCAGCATTTTTTTTTTTTTTTTAATTTTTGGCCACTTTTATTGGTCTTTCATTTATTTATTTTCTTTGTTCTTTGGCCTGTGTGGACCTCCCATCGCAGTGGCCTCCCCTGTAGCAGAGCACCAGCTCTGGGTGCATGCGCTCCAGAGCGCTGGCTTGTAATTGGGCAAACCCATCCAGCCGCTCCGGGGCTTGTGGAATCTTCCCATGCTAGGGATCGAACCGGCACCCCTTGCAGTGCAAGGCGGACTCTTTACCCACTGGACCACTAGGGAAGCCCTGGTTGTAGCATTTTGCATTCGAAGCAGCAGTGTATGAGGGTTCCAATTTATTCATATCCTCACACTTGTTATTATCTTTTTGATTACAGTTGACTTTGTCTTTAAAAGTTGCAGTTTATTTTTCTGAAGAAAACAGTGGTTCTTATACTTTAATTTGCATTAGAAACACTTGAGGAAACATTTCCCCCTTTCTGTGTTAATCTATTCAGCACATATTAACTGAAAACATACTGTGAGCCACATGTATTTTTTCCTTGGGAAATGATTACAGTTGACTCTTAAACAACATGGATTTGAACTACACAGGTCCACATATACATGGATTGTTTTTTCAATAAGTACATACCACACTACTACATGATCGACAGCAGGTTGAATTCGTGGATGTGAAACTATGGATATGGAGGGCTGACTGTAAAATAATATTTGAGTTTATGACTACTTGAGGGGCCAGTACCCCTAAACCCTGCATTGTTCAAGGGTCAACTGCATAGCCATTCCTAGTGGGTGTGAAGTTGTAGGCCACCATGGCTTTGATCCACATTACCTTGATGTCTAAGGATGTTGAAAATCTTTTCATATGCTTATTGGCCTCTTGTATATCACGTTTGGAGAACTGTCTGTTCACATCCTTTGCTCACTTTAGATTGGATTATTTGTCATCTTACTAAATTGTGAGAGATTTTTTTTAAAAATATATTCTAGATATAAGCTCCTTATTAGATATATTATTGATATTTGGGGTCAGATGGTTGTCCTGTTCATTGTAAGATGTTTAGCAGCATCCTTGGCCTCGACCCAGTACCTCACAGTAGTACTCTCCTCCCAACCCCCAACTGTGGCACTAAAAATGCCTACAGACATTGCAAAACATCCCCTGGGGACACAGGCAGGATAGCCCCCTTTGACAAGCACTGATTTAGAAAAATCTAGTTTTTTTTTAACTTTTTATTTTGTATGGGGTATATACAATTAACAATGTTGTGATAGTTTAAGGTGAACAGTGAAGGGATGCAGCCATACATATACATGTATCTATTCTCCCCCAGACTTCCCTCGCATCCAGGCTGCCACATAACATTTATCAGTGTTCCATGTGCTATACAGTAGACCCTTGTTGGTTATCCATTTTAAATATAGCAGTGTGTACATGTCCATCCCAAACTCCCTAACTATCCCTTCCCCCCATTCCCCCCCACCCCCAGTAACAGTAAGTTCATTCTGTAAGTCTGTGAGTCTATTTCTGTTTTGTAAGTAAGTTCATTTGTATCATTTCTTTTTAGACTCCACATATAAGGGATGTCAGACCATAGAGAAATCTAGTTCTTTTCCTCTCTCCTCAGCACAGTCCCTTCCTTTCCTTATGGCAACCATTAATTCTTTTCCTTTAATGGGTTACCTTTCTATTTAAAAAAATATCAGTAAGCCCATATATCTGTAACCCCTTCCCCTTCTTAGATAAATAACAGCAGACTCTGCACATTTTTTCTGCCTTGCTTTTTTCACTTAACACTGCTGGAGTGGAGATCACTCTATGGAAGGATATAGAGATAATCTTTACTCGTTTTTATAGCTTGCAATTCAGACTATAATGAACCATAACTTCCCAACCAGATGGTACTTTCAAGTCTTATGCTCAGAAGACTTAATACGAGTGAAGAGTTCCTTATAAGGCTTTAATAGAAACATATTTCCTGACTAATGGCTGAAATGGCTGTGCCAGGCAAACCTCGGAATTTCTTCTCTTAGAGAATACTTTGGGATAGGAAGTGACTTTACCAGTAGGTGCCACTGTTACATAGCTTTGGCAAGGTTTAGTCCATGATGACTGTCCTTTACTCTGTGTGTGTGTGTGTGTGTGTGTGTGTGTGTGTGTGTGGTGGGGGTATTTTTAAAACATTTATACACAGGATAAAAAAGTAGAGCCCTAAAGAAAAGATATAATACTGCCCCTTAACGTGCCCATATCTCAGCTCAGTTCCCTTACCCAGAAGTGACCACCTTCATCCATTTCGTTTTTTATTCTGCTAAAGATGGTGTGTGTGGGGGGGGGGGGGAGGTGGTATACAAATGCCTACCTTCTCACATATATGGATCTATGTTCCTTTAAAAAAAAAACATATCCCCTTGCTCTGTACTCATCACTCTACCCCAGTGCACAGGGATCTTCCACATGTTTGCCTTGCTATTAATATATGTGTCATTCTTTATTTAGAGTCTCATATTGATGAATATTTAGGTTGTGTCCATTGTTTGCTGCTTTAAATCATGCTGCAAATTAGTACATATGTCCTTGTAGCGACACATACACACTTCTATAGGGTGAATTCCTAGAAGGGAAATTGCAAATTCAGAAGAAATGTGCATTTTACATTTTGATAGCTTCTGTACTCATAAGTGAGATGAGAACAATAAAATCTAATTGCTACTGAGCATCTTTATGGGCTGCAATCAGTTTGTTGGAGAAAAATAACCTTAAGAGCTTTGTGAGGTTGGGGAGAAGTCTTATTAAAGAAAAAGAGTGAGGTAATAGAATCACCATGCAGAAAACATCAGGAAGCTTGGGAATCACCTAAACTTGAGCGAATAACAGTGACTTGCAGTGGGTTTAATATCACTTGCTTTTTCACTTAACACTGCTGGAGTGGAGATCACTCTATGGAAGGATATAGAGATAATCTTTACTGTTTTATAGCTTGCAATTCAGACTATAATGAACCATAACTTCCCAACCAGATGGTACTTTCAAGTCTTATGCTCAGAAGACTTAATACGAGTGAAGAGTTCCTTATAAGGCTTTAATAGAAACATATTTCCTGACTAATGGCTGAAATGGCTGTGCCAGGCAAACCTCGGAATTTCTTCTCTTAGAGAATACTTTGGGATAGGAAGTGACTTTACCAGTAGGTGCCACTGTTACATAGCTTTGGCAAGGTTTAGTCCATGATGACTGTCCTTTACTCTGTGTGTGTGTGTGTGTGTGTGTGTGTGTGTGTGTGTGGTGGGGGTATTTTTAAAACATTTATACACAGGATAAAAAAGTAGAGCCCTAAAGAAAAGATATAATACTGCCCCTTAACGTGCCCATATCTCAGCTCAGTTCCCTTACCCAGAAGTGACCACCTTCATCCATTTCGTTTTTTATTCTGCTAAAGATGGTGTGTGTGTGGGGGGGGGGGGGGGGGGGTATACAAATGCCTACCTTCTCACATATATGGATCTATGTTCCTTTAAAAAAAAAACATATCCCCTTGCTCTGTACTCATCACTCTACCCCAGTGCACAGGGATCTTCCACATGTTTGCCTTGCTATTAATATATGTGTCATTCTTTATTTAGAGTCTCATATTGATGAATATTTAGGTTGTGTCCATTGTTTGCTGCTTTAAATCATGCTGCAAATTAGTACATATGTCCTTGTAGCGACACATACACACTTCTATAGGGTGAATTCCTAGAAGGGAAATTGCAAATTCAGAAGAAATGTGCATTTTACATTTTGATAGCTTCTGTACTCATAAGTGAGATGAGAACAATAAAATCTAATTGCTACTGAGCATCTTTATGGGCTGCAATCAGTTTGTTGGAGAAAAATAACCTTAAGAGCTTTGTGAGGTTGGGGAGAAGTCTTATTAAAGAAAAAGAGTGAGGTAATAGAATCACCATGCAGAAAACATCAGGAAGCTTGGGGAATCACCTAAACTTGAGCGAATAACAGTGACTTGCAGTGGGTAATAGACATTCTGGCCCTTCTTGTTAAAAAAGTAAATAATTTGGAAACCAGGAGCCTCCTTTAGGGTATATTTGCAGCTAAAATATGTTTCATGGGTGTGGGGGAGAAAAAATAATTTTCCCTCTACCTTTCTAGGTTCTTGGTTAAGACCTCCTCTAACAAAAGACAGATTAACAGGGGAAAATCAAGTAGAAGAAGCTTAATAACATGGATACCTCCTGTATACCCAGGAAACCCTGAGTGACTCCCCAAATGGCCCAAGCCACTGTCTGGGTGGGGGGATTTATGGGAGGTTTTCAAGGCAGAGCGCAGTGAGCAAGGGTAAGGTTGTTATGCTGATTTAGGTCCATGCCTTCTCCATTGTTAAGAGTTTCTAGAGATTTTTCTCCTTTTGATACAGAGATCTGAGACACCCTTACAAATGGAGATTTCCTTTATAAATGCAAATGTATCTAACAAAAGGGTAACTTCTACTCTTGTTTTCATTTTTATGTCATTTGTTTTGGTTTTGCCACAGGGCCTGTGGGATGTGGGGTCTTTATTCCCTGACCAGGAATAGATGGAACCCATGCCCCCAGTAGGGGAAGTGCAGAGTCTTGATCACTGGACTGCCAGGAAAGTCCCTACTCTGTCTTTGGAGTTTCTTTTTTGTCTGCTGTTTCTTAAAAATAATCAGCACAGGATAATCTTTACACCAAAGAAACATATTTTGAGGAGCTAAATTCTGCTCCCCCTCATGGGTCATTGTGACCCTCCTTTGCTGTACATGATTAGTCTTATGGTTGCTTATTAAATCAGTAGAGACACTGGCATACAGACTATCTACAAAGAGGTGTCTCTTAACGCACATAAAAGGAGAAATAGTTTTCTAAGAATGCAGATAGACTCTTTCTGAGTCTGGAAGTCCCAGGAGAGAATGAGTAAAATTTATTTCATTGTGTCATTCTTCTCTGCTTAATCTACAAGGTGAAATAGAAGGCTCTGGAGTTTTGCAGAATATTTACGTTCTACAGCAAGTCTGACTTTTTGGCCTGCTTTAAAGTAGCTTCACCTGCCTTCTAGATGACGCATACTAGGAACATAGTGGTAGCTGACTTGTGTTCTGACTCTGTATCAATCACATGGCCGCTGCTGACACTCTTTTTTTTTTAAATTTATTTCTTATTTATTTTGGTGGGGGTAGGGTGGGGAGGGAGGGGAGTAGGCAGGCCACTTCTATTGGTCTTTCATTTGTCCATTTTCATCCATCTTTGTTCCTTGGCCTGTGTGGGCCTCCCATCGCGGTGGCCTCTGTTGTCGCAGAGCACCGGCTCTGGGCGCATGCGCTCCAGAGCTCCGGCTCGGTAATTGGACACATCGGTCCAGCCGCTCGGTAATTGGACACATCGGTCCAGCCGCTCGGTAATTGGACACATCGGTCCAGCCGCTCCGCGGCACGTGGGATCCTCCCAGGCCAGGGCTCGAACCGGCGCCCCTTGCACTTCAAGGCAGTGTCCTTACCCACTGGACCACCAGGGAAGCCCCGCTTTTGACACTCTTGAGTTTGCCTTCAGATCTCTCCAGTTCATGTGGAAGATAGCGCATGGCATTGTAGAGTTTATATTTAGAATGTTTTTTGTAAGGAAAGTATGATAAAGGAAAGAGAAGCGCTGACCTCAGACAGGCAGGATCAACCTTTGTGGAAGCTTGAGAGGGGCTACCACAAGAGATCTGGTTACACATAAGTAACCAAGAGAAAGTGGCACATGCTCCTGCTGTGGTGAGGAGCTTAAGTAGCTGGATGGGGACAGGGAAAGGGAGTGGATGCCAGAGGAGGGGAGGGGGTAGTGCCAAAGTGAGTTCACAGAGGGGAGACCTTTGTGGCCACAGAGATTCCAGAGGTTGTGGTGGGGAAAGACCCTGGGGGAGGTGGTTTCTTTGTCTTTTCAGGAGGTTGCAGGACAGTGGGGTTTGATCAGCTCTTTACAATTTTCTACCTCCATCATTTTTGGTTTTTGAGATATGTATAAGAAGAGTGATGTCAATCTGATGTTTAGGTATGTGGATATCATACTTTTTAGCATTTCTATTCATTGAAAATAGTAACTTAAAAAATCTGAATTTACATTAAAACTGGAAAAAAAATCTGAAAATAGAATCCACATTCAAAGACATCAACACAGACTTGTGTCAACTAAAAATTTCAGGAGGCTACAAATAAGAAAAGAGTTTATTTGGATTCTTAAGAATTGCAGTTCAGGGGAATTCTCTGCCACTGGTTAGGACTCCACACTTCCATTGCTGGAGGCCTAGGTTTCATCCATTGTTGGGGAACTAAGATCCCACAAGCTGTGTGGCATGGCCAGAATTAAAATTCCAATTTGGAAGACACAGATTTTGATAACCCTAAAAGAGTGTTCTGAGGAAGAGAAAGAGTCAGTGCTTATAAAGACAAAAAATTGGGCTTCCCTGGTGGTACAGTGGATAGAGTCCGCCTTGCAGTGCAAGAAGCACCAGTTAGATCCCTGACCGGGGAAGATCCCACATGCTGTGGAGAGGCTGGACTGGTGTGTCCAATTATGAGCCAGTGCTCGGGAGTGCATGCGCCCAGAGCCAGTGCTCTGCAGCGAGAGAGGCCACTGCAATGGGAGGCCCACACAGACCAGAGAATAAAGATGGATGTAAAAAAATAATAAATAAAATAAAAGAGGCCAAAATAAAAAAATAAATCTTAAAAGTTGCCTGGTAAAAATTGTGATGGACTCTGATGTGAGTCAGAGAATATTTGACCTTGAGTTGTTTTAGGGTAGGGGTCTAATAAGTATCCTGAGTTCTGGCAGGTGTTCTGAAGCTGAATCCAGCCTCTGTAAAGTAGACAAGAATAGTTTTATTGCTTTCCCAGGCAAAAGGGACCACAAAACTGTGTGTCCCAGCCTGGAAAGGGAAGTGAGGAGTTTTATACTAATGGTTCAAAGAGGGTGTGGTCAGCTCATGGGCATTCTTCTGATTGGTGGGTGGTGAGTGGGAGTCAGCATCATCAACCTTCTGGTTCCAGCAGATCTGGGGTCTAGTGCCTTGTAGGCAGCACACAGTTAACTTCTCCCACCTGGTGGGGGTTTCAATATCTGTGAAACAGCCCTAAAATATTGTTCTGTATATGCCTTAAGAAGGGGGGACCAGGATCTTGCCCCAAGGTTACACTATTGTTTCTTTTGACTATTCCTCCCCTCTCTCTGCATCCCCTCTCTTACTAATAAGCATCTGTTTGAACCGGCTCATTGGAACTCAGGGAAGGTCATGGAGGCTGAATGAAGTCTATTTCCTATTTTAATCAAGAAAGGGGGGCTTCCCGGGTGGTCCAGTGGGTAAGGACACTGCCTTGAAGTGCAAGGGGCGCCGGTTCGAGCCCTGGCCTGGGAGGATCCCACGTGCCGCGGAGCGGCTGGACCGATGTGTCTAATCACCGAGCCGGAGCTCTGGAGCGCATGCGCCCAGAGCTGGTGCTCTGTGATGACAGACGCCACCGCGATGGGAGGCCCACACGGGCCAAAGAACAAAGATGGATGAAAATGGACAAATGAAAGACTGATAAAAGTGGCCCGCTTGCTCCCCTCCCTCCCCAACCCGACCCCCGCCCAAAATAAATAAATAAATAAATCTTTAAAAAAAAAGAAAAAGAAAAAAGGGAAACACAGAAAGGAGCCCTACAGGGTCCTGCTCGGTATCCGTTCTGATGACTTCATCAGGTCAGAAGGTTTGATTCCATTCAAGCTAACGTGTGTAAGTCACACTTCTTAATGGCCTCCTAGCTCCATTTTAGACAGTTCTGTTAGCAGTACTGACTCCATTTTGATTTTCCTTTCATACATAAACACTTGGATGGTGGTCTTGGTAAGGAAAAGTGGGAAATGTGAAGCATTTTAAGCAGATGCAAATGGAGGCTTGAGACTGTGGCATTTGATATTATTTCAATTTTAGTTATTTATCATAGGTGTGACTTCTTTTATCCTCCCTTTTTAAAAAAAATTTTATTTATTTATTTAGTTTTGGCTGTTCTGAGTTTTCACTGCTGCCATAGGTTCTTCTCAAGTTGCAGGGAGTGGGTTTTAGTCTCTAGTTGAGGTGAGCAGGCTTCTTGTTGTGGTGACTTCTCTTGTTGTGGAACTTGGGCTCTGGGACACACGGGCTTCAGTGGTTGTGGCACATGGGCTCCATAGCTGTGGCTCCAAGGCTCTAGAGCACAGGCTACATAGTTGTGGCTCACGGGCTTAATTGCTCTGCAGCATGTGGGGTCTTCTCAGATCAGGAATCGAACCTGTGTTCCCTGGATTGGCAAATGAACTCTACCCCTCTACCACAGGGAAGCCCTCTTTTATCCCCCCTTTTTTTTTTTTTTAAAGATTTATTTATTTATTTTGGGCGGAGGTCGGGTTGGGGAGGGAGGGGAGCGGGCGGGCCACTTCTATTGGTCCCTCATTTCTCCATTTTCATCCGTCCTTGTTCTTTGGCTCCTGCGGGCCTCCCATCGCGGTGGCATCTGTTGTTGCAGAGCATCGGCTCTGGGCGCATGCGCTCCAGAGCTCCGGCTCGGTCATTGGACATGTCAGTCCAGCCGCTCCGCGGCACGTAGGATCCTCCCAGGCCAGGGATCGAACCAGCACCCCTTGCACTGCAAGGCGGTGTCCTTATCCACTGGACCACCAGGAGAAGCCCTTTATCCCTTTTTGATCCAAGGATTTTCAGAATCAGAATTAATTTTATATCTGACATCGTGGATTTGTGATAGAGTTACATATAATAAAAAATGGATTCAGGTGAAGGGTAATTTGTGTTATATATTAAGCATGATTAATGCATAACATTTTCCTAACTTTAGTTGAAGCCCTGTTTGAATTATTTTCTACTTTCATTTATTTTTCAACAGTTTCATCTGGAAAGCAAATTAAGGGGGTTAAAAACCCAGACAGCCACTTAGAGTAACCTTCCACGCAACTTTTATAACTTTGAAGACTGCTTTAATTTAGAACATTATAATGAGCATCTCCCAACTAACAGAACAGTCTTAAAGAAGTCATTTGGAGGTTAGTTTGGGCTTAAGAAGTTTTATCCCATAAAAACAGCTGTCAGGAAAATAACTATATTATGGATAAAATAGCTTTTTATGGACCAGCCTGGGATTCTAAAAGTCATTTAATTCTGTCTCTGTGGGGACTGTAGGTTCAGAGTTGATATCAGGCTGTTGGCCATAGTAACTACTTTCAATTTGGAGAAAGAAAATTCTTCCAGGCTTGATGGCTGCTGCCTAATGTCCACTTAGCTCTCCCTCTTTCTGGAGTCTACGTTTGAAAAGGAGTCAGCACAGCCGGGAGTAACAAGTATAGTCCATAATTTTTCTTTATTCCATACAAATTTTATTGATTATTATTTTTTTTTTACAAGGTTTTGTTGTTTACTGCCACATATCAACCCAAACCGCCATAGGTATACATAACCAAATAAGTAAATGAGTAGTTCAAAGCTGATGCATTTTAAAGCTTTTGTACTGTTAACTCAGTGGGAAATGCCATAGGAATAGGTATTTCAGCAATGTAAAAGATATTAGGAATAACTGAATTCTAGTGGAGATTATTAAGAAGGAAAAACTCACTGTGCATTTGGTGCTTGTCCACCTAAGTACTGTCCTAAATATAGTGCATTACAGATGAGCCACTGCCACAACCCTATTTGCAGTTTAGTTGAAGACATAAGATATAGACAGCCAGAATCACTGACTTAGGATCTCAGAGGTCTGCAAATTTGTATCTTATGGCACCTTGTATAATGCCTTGCCTGTAGTAGGTACTTTATATATGTTGGAGTTGAAAGAGATAGTGTGCATTTACTTTGTGAGGGGCTGATTGAGATAGAAAACATAGGCAAAAATGGGAAGCTAGCATGATCTACATATTAGAACTCAATAAAGCGTATATGACAAAAAATGGAACTCCAAGCTATAGACTAATGTTGGTTATTAATAAAGATGTAAAAACATTAAATAAAATATCAAAGTGTCTAACTTAACAGCACTAAGGGAAAATTAATCATGGCTGGATAGTGTGTTTAGCCTGAGAATTAAATTGATTAGCATACCATATTGATCAAACAAAAGAGTAAACCCCCATATTATCATAGATACTCAATAGACAGTATATAGTATCCCACACCCTAGTGTAATCTATATTATGGATAAAATAGCTTTTTATGGACCAGCCTGGGATTCTAAAAGTCATTTAATTCTGTCTCTGTGGGGACTGTAGGTTCAGAGTTGATATCAGGCTGTTGGCCATAGTAACTACTTTCAATTTGGAGAAAGAAAATTCTTCCAGGCTTGATGGCTGCTGCCTAATGTCCACTTAGCTCTCCCTCTTTCTGGAGTCTACGTTTGAAAAGGAGTCAGCACAGCCGGGAGTAACAAGTATAGTCCATAATTTTTCTTTATTCCATACAAATTTTATTGATTATTATTTTTTTTTTACAAGGTTTTGTTGTTTACTGCCACATATCAACCCAAATCCGCCATAGGTATACATAACCAAATAAGTAAATGAGTAGTTCAAAGCTGATGCATTTTAAAGCTTTTGTACTGTTAACTCAGTGGGAAATGCCATAGGAATAGGTATTTCAGCAATGTAAAAGATATTAGGAATAACTGAATTCTAGTGGAGATTATTAAGAAGGAAAAACTCACTGTGCATTTGGTGCTTGTCCACCTAAGTACTGTCCTAAATATAGTGCATTACAGATGAGCCACTGCCACAACCCTATTTGCAGTTTAGTTGAAGACATAAGATATAGACAGCCAGAATCACTGACTTAGGATCTCAGAGGTCTGCAAATTTGTATCTTATGGCACCTTGTATAATGCCTTGCCTGTAGTAGGTACTTTATATATGTTGGAGTTGAAAGAGATAGTGTGCATTTACTTTGTGAGGGGCTGATTGAGATAGAAAACATAGGCAAAAATGGGAAGCTAGCATGATCTACATATTAGAACTCAATAAAGCGTATATGACAAAAAATGGAACTCCAAGCTATAGACTAATGTTGGTTATTAATAAAGATGTAAAAACATTAAATAAAATATCAAAGTGTCTAACTTAACAGCACTAAGGGAAAATTAATCATGGCTGGATAGTGTGTTTAGCCTGAGAATTAAATTGATTAGCATACCATATTGATCAAACAAAAGAGTAAACCCCCATATTATCATAGATACTCAATAGACAGTATATAGTATCTACACCCTAGTGCTCACAATCTCATAACCAACTTGAAATGGTACTTCAAACAAGAGAAAGAATATCTTTTACAAAACAGTACCCAACCATAAACTTAGTGAGGAAATAAAGATCTTTGACTTATGATGGGGTTATGCCCTGAGTTTTGGAAGTTGAAAATGCTTTTAATACACGCTTAACTTACTGAATGTCATAGTTTAGCCTAGCCCACCTTAAATGTGTTCAGAACACTTACATTAATTTACAGTTGGAAAAACCGTCTCACACAAAGCCTATCTCTCAATAAAGTGTTGAAAATCTCATTAAATTGTTACTGAACCAAAGTTGGGTGCAGCTGCCCAATACACAGCACAGGGTTTTAGGCAAGGGTTTTAAAAGACAACATTATGGGTGAGGGTCGTAGGGTAACTGATTAGCTGATGAGCATTGTTCTGATTGGTTGGTGGTGAGGTAACAGGATGATGTTTTGAGAATTGTAGTCATCAGTCTTCTGGTTCCAACCAGTCTAGGGTCTACGTGCTTTTGTGGTTAGCATATACTCAACATCTTCCACTTAGTTACTGCAGAGCAACTCAGAGATATGAATCAGATTGTTATCTGTATCCCTTCAGGGGGAACTAGGAGTCCTGTGACTATTATTTAAGCTATTATTACTTTTTTTGCTTGACTGCTTTTCATTGTTTCTGCATTTTCCACTTAATCATTAACTGGATCTGCTATTTGAAATCTGAGTAAGGCCTAGCTGATGAAAGCTTGTTCTACAGACAAACAGAGGACACGGAGGGGCTTGTATCCAGAAGGCCCTTGCAAAGTCCTGCATGGTTTCATAATTTATTGAATACTATACTGAAAATGAAAAACAAAATGGTTGTCTGGGTGCATAATGGTTGCCAGTGTATTGGTTGTTTCCCCTCGTGATGGTGTGGCTGGCTGGGAGCTGTGGCTCCTGCCACCCAGCATCACGAAGGGATAATACTGCATATTGTAAGCCTAGGAAGGGATCAAAATTCAAAAACTGAAGTATGGTTTCTACTGAAACCCCATATTATCATAGATACTCAATAGACAGTATATAGTATCTACACCCTAGTGCTCACAATCTCATAACCAACTTGAAATGGTACTTCAAACAAGAGAAAGAATATCTTTTACAAAACAGTACCCAACCATAAACTTAGTGAGGAAATAAAGATCTTTGACTTATGATGGGGTTATGCCCTGAGTTTTGGAAGTTGAAAATGCTTTTAATACACGCTTAACTTACTGAATGTCATAGTTTAGCCTAGCCCACCTTAAATGTGTTCAGAACACTTACATTAATTTACAGTTGGAAAAACCGTCTCACACAAAGCCTATCTCTCAATAAAGTGTTGAAAATCTCATTAAATTGTTACTGAACCAAAGTTGGGTGCAGCTGCCCAATACACAGCACAGGGTTTTAGGCAAGGGTTTTAAAAGACAACATTATGGGTGAGGGTCGTAGGGTAACTGATTAGCTGATGAGCATTGTTCTGATTGGTTGGTGGTGAGGTAACAGGATGATGTTTTGAGAATTGTAGTCATCAGTCTTCTGGTTCCAACCAGTCTAGGGTCTACGTGCTTTTGTGGTTAGCATATACTCAACATCTTCCACTTAGTTACTGCAGAGCAACTCAGAGATATGAATCAGATTGTTATCTGTATCCCTTCAGGGGGAACTAGGAGTCCTGTGACTATTATTTAAGCTATTATTACTTTTTTTGCTTGACTGCTTTTCATTGTTTCTGCATTTTCCACTTAATCATTAACTGGATCTGCTATTTGAAATCTGAGTAAGGCCTAGCTGATGAAAGCTTGTTCTACAGACAAACAGAGGACACGGAGGGGCTTGTATCCAGAAGGCCCTTGCAAAGTCCTGCATGGTTTCATAATTTATTGAATACTATACTGAAAATGAAAAACAAAATGGTTGTCTGGGTGCATAATGGTTGCCAGTGTATTGGTTGTTTCCCCTCGTGATGGTGTGGCTGGCTGGGAGCTGTGGCTCCTGCCACCCAGCATCACGAAGGGATAATACTGCATATTGTAAGCCTAGGAAGGGATCAAAATTCAAAAACTGAAGTATGGTTTCTACTGAATGCACATTAATTTTTTGCCATTTTAGAGTTGAAAAATGGAAAGTTGAACCATGATAATTTGGGTACCATCTGTAGTTGGGCGATTCCTTTAAAAACCATAAATGAATAAAAGATATGCACTGTTGCAACTAATGAAGTAGTTAAAATGAAACTGATAAATGCTGTGTGAGGAGTCAAACTGGTGGTCTCCTGCCTGTTTGTGGAAATATGAATCAATATAACTTTTTGGGAATTAACTAGATGATCTCACAAACCATAAAAATATTCATTCCCTCTGACTCAGACATTTACTTCTCAGAAATTCTCATTAGAAAATCTGATACATTGACAAAGAAGTGAACAGATATTCGCTATAACATTGGTTAGAAGAATCAAAAGTGACAGAAATGTAAATGCCCCACAGTGGGGAAATAGTTGAGACGTTAAGGGGTATCCCTACAGTGGAATATAATTAGTCATTAGAACTGTTTAAGGCTTTTCATGCTATGAGAATGCTCTTGTGATGAATTAGAATGATATAGATTGTGTTTAAACATTCCCTCATGGTGTATAAAAATCTTTGTTTCTTGGTGGAAGGGTTAGAACTTGTTTTTCTTTTTCTCTAGTTAAATTTTTGAGTTTTGAAATAGCTTCCCATGCATTTCCCAAAATTTAGATATTTATACGTTCTGACTATTCCAAATAAGAAGGAGGATGCAAAGAAGCTCATTATGAGAAGCGACAATATGGTATTTTACAAAAGTTCCTTTTTATTTAAAAATTTCTTTTATTCTTTTGGATGGATTTCCAGGTGGCACTAGCAGTAAGGAATCCACCTACAGGATATGTAAGAGACACAGGTTCCATCCCTTGGTTGGGAAGACAGATGCCCTGGAGGAGGACATGGCAACCCTCTCCATTATTCTTGCCTGGAAAATCCCTTGGACAGCCTAGCAGGCTATAGTCTATGGCGTTGCAAAGAACCAGACACTACTGAGCATCTGAGCATACATTCTTTTTGATGGGAAATACATCCACAGAGTTGAAAACTCAAAAATGTACAATAAAATATGAAGTCAGAAGTGGTTCTCACACCTCTGTCCCTCATGTGCCCAGTCCTTTCCTTCAAAGCAAGCAAGGGCTTTTGCAAATTCTGTGCAGAAAGCCAAACTTTGACAATTGCTGTAAAGGTTTATTGCAGGTGCCAGGCAAGGGAGTGAGAGATAAACCTCAGTCCAGGTTGGTCTTTGAATTGGGAAGAACGAATTAACTGGAGTTTCGGGACTTCCCTAGCACTCCAGTGCTTAGGACTCTGCGCTTCTACTACAGGGGGCACAGGTTCAATCCCTGCTCGGAAAACTAAGATCCCACATGCTGTTTGGTGTGGCCACAAAAAAAAAAAAAAGAAGAAGATTGGGCTTATTGTCTTGTGACATTTGCTAATCACAGTTTCAGGAGTCAGGATGTCTAAGGTTTCTAAGTCTTTGGCCAGCTGGTCCATGACCTCCGGAGGGGATGATCTGTTAGCTCATCTTGTCCTGGAGAAATAACCTGAGTGCATGAAGGATGTTATCGACAGGAGTACTTGTTCTCTGACTCTGGCTGATTAGTCTTCAGATAGCACAGGATTGAGGTCAGAGGGGATGAGAAAGGGAGAAAATATTTTTTTTTTTAAATCTACCACCATTAAGATTTAAGTGTTTATCTTTATTTATTTATTTTTAAATTTCTACTTGGTTTTCAGAGTTTCTCCCATGTTTGCTATTACTTAGAAAATAATAAGCTTAAAAGAATTACTATGTCAAGGAGACATATTTCAGGGTGGCAAATTCTACTCCCCTACAGGGGGAATGCGGTGGGGCATGGGTGTGTACCCACCTTGAAGTGCCTTCAAGTGCATAGTTGAAGCTACTGGTAAAATTACAGCAGCCAACTTGACTGACATATCCAGCACACACTTCAGATTTGTTAGGTTAAAAAACCCTACTCAAACATAGTACTTTTCAGGCAGTGATTCTCAGCTTGAGGGTGAAGTCATAGCAGAATCTTTGGGAGGATTTATGTACTTTCAGAACTATTCAATATTGTCATTTGCTACATTTTGAAAATAAAAATAATACCCTATCTTTCTGACGTCAATTACAAAAAGTAAAGTGCAGCAACTCTGGCTCTAGAGCATGAGTTAAAAATAAAAACATCAAGAGGCTTCCCTGGAGGTCCAGTGGCTAAGATTCTGTGTTGCCAGTGCAAGGGACTCAGGTTTGATCCCTGGTCAGGGAACTAGATCCCACGTGCTGCAACTGAAGATCCTACATGCTGCAATGAATATCAGAGATCCGAATGCTGCAACTAAGACCTGATGCAGCCAAATAAATGATCAATATTTTTAAAAAATAAAATAAAAACATTGAAAAACATTGTTCCAAAGTATGCAGTATTGCTCTGGCTCCCATTGTTACCTGAAAACTGATTTGAGCTCTTGGTGGATGTTGAGCCAAAGGAAGAAACCAAGCCAAAGAATGGGTGGAGGAAGAATTTATTGCTTGCAGCAAGTAAGGAGAACAGTGGGGACCTTTCTCAAAGCGGTGTCTCCCAAACATTAAAACTGGCAAATTTGGGGCCTTCCCTTGTAGATCAGTGGTGAAGAGTTCGCCTGCCAATGCAGGACACTCGAGTTCGATCCCTGATCTGGGAAGATCCCACATACTGCAGAGCAACTAAGCCTGTGAGCCACAACTACTGAGCCTGTGCTCTAGAGCCTCGGAGCCGCAACTGTTGAGCCTGAGTGCCACAACTACTGAAGCCTGTGTGCCCCAGAGCCTGATTTCCACAGCAAGAGAAGTCACCACAACAAGAAGTCTGCTCACCTCAACTAGAGAGTAGCCCCCACTCCCTGCAACTGGAGAAGAGCCTGTGGCAACAGTGAAAACCCAGAGTAGCCAAAAATAAAAATAAATAAAATTAGGGAAAAAACTAGGGACTTTTTTTCACAAACCCAATGCTTATTTTGCTTTTTTGACTTTACAGAGTTTTGTTGTTTACAGATATGTGTAATTCCAGATTAGTCATATGTATATCCCATTCCCCCATTCCCACCCTTCTAGGCTGTCACATCGCCCCCATGTGTGATCCCTTAGTCAAAAACTGGGGAAATTTTAAGCTAAGGGTATATGCACATATATGAAGGCCTCCACAAAGTCCAAGCTTTAGTTGATTGAAGTCCTCATGAATGTCAGAAAGGTTGACATTATCATCCCTTAGGTTCTAGTTACTCTGATGTTTGAGAGCTTCAGGTCAGTCTTTACCAGTGAAACAAAACTGGGGATCTTTATAACTGATATATTATCTTGCTATTGTTACTTCTCTTGCCTGATAATAGTTCTTTGTTCCTACATTGTTTCCTTAAGATTAGCACTCCTGAAGCCTGTTCAAGGGCAAGCATTGTGGCCAGGCTTAGATCACAAAATGGCTTAGGCCAAAAATTGCTTCTGTCAAGAAATCCATGCCTGGGCTTCCCTGGTGGTCCAGTGGGTAAGGACACTGCCTTGCAGTGCAAGGGGCGCCGGTTTGATTCCTGGCCTGGGAAGATCCCACGTGCCCCGGAGCGGCTGGACTGATGTGTCCAATACCTGAGGGCAGAAGGAAAAGAGGGCATCAGAAGATGAGATGGCTGGAGTGCATGCGCCCAGAGCCAGTGCTCTGCGACAACAGAAGCCACCGTGATGGGAAGCCCACACGGGCCAAAGAACAAAGATGGATGACAATAGATAAATAAAAGACCAATAGAAGTGGCCCGCCCGCCCCCCTCCATCCCCAGCCCCCACCAAAAAGCCATGCCTGATTTTCTTTCTCAGAGGACCGATACCCTGTTTATTTATACCAAGGGTGAAAAAATGGAAAAGTGACAGATTGTATTTTCTTGGGCTCAAGAATCACTGTGGACAGTGACTACAGCCATGATATTAAAAGACAGTTGCTCCTTAGAAGGAAAGCTATGACAAGCCTAGGCAGCCTATTAAAAAGTAGAGATATTACTTTGCTGACAAAGGTCCATATAGTCAAAGCTATGGTTTTTCCAGTAGTCATATACAGATGTGAGAGTTGTACCATAAGAAGGCAGAGTGCCAGAGAACTGACGCTTTTGAATTGTGGTGCTGGAGAAGACTCTTGAGAGTCCCTTGGAGTGCAAGGAGATCAAACCAGTCAATCTTAAGGAAATCAACCCTGAATATTCATTGGAAGGACTGATGCTGAAGCTCCAGTATTTTGGTCATCTGATGCCAGGAGACAACTCATTGGAAAAGTCCTGATGCTGGGAAAGATTGAGGGTAGAAGGAAAAGAGGGCATCAGAAGATGAGATGGCTGGATGGCATCACCAATGCAATGGACATGAACCTGGGCAAATTCCGGGAGATGGTGAGGGACAGGGAGGCCTGGTGTGCTGCAATCCATGAGGTCACAGAGAGTCGGACATGACTGGGCGACTGAACAACAACATCAGCAACAATATACTGAGGCTCTAGGTCTGGTGGAAGTCTTCTACCCCAGTCTTGGGCCTAGTTGGTTCTAACCAGTTTATGTTGTGTCCTATGCTATGTCATACTTTTAAAGGTTGTGCCTTGCCCTTTTCCCTCCTGTTTCGCGGGGGCAGTGGTGGGTCAAAAAACTATCTTACACCATGTGTAAAGCACAGATATGCAGAAGTAACATTAACAGGTATCCACACAATGGGTGTGTGCACGCTCAGTCACTCAGTAGTGTCCAACTCTTTTGTGACCCTATGGACTGCTGCCCACCAGGCTCTCTTGTCCATGGAATTTTCCAGATAAGAATACTGGAGTGGGTTGCCATTTCCTGCTCCAGGGGATCTTTCCAACCCAGGGATCGAACCCGAGTCTCTTGTGTCTCCTGCTTGACAGTCAGATTCTTTACCACTGAGCCACCTGGGAATCTCATCCACACAATATATATGAGAAATTAAAATTTCACTGGAGGGGCAATAGGGAAAAAAATGTTTATTAAGGCTCGTTATGAGAATGATAATGAATAGAAAGGTTGAGATGTTTGTCAAAGAGAAGTATCATGTGTGCAGCACTGATGATTTGTGGGTGTTTATGAGGAGGGGAGAGTGGGGGTCAAGATAAAGACCTGGCTGTCTTGGCACCACTGTGGTGGGCTATCAGGGCCAGCTTAGACTCATTTGACTTTGCCATTTTAACTGTCTGGTAAGGAGCAGATGAAAGCTAGTCCCCTCCTATGCTACCCGTTCTCTTCCTCCCTGGAGCTGGACTCAGCTAGTGGAACTGAGGGCTAACTGCTTTTCAGATACCTGGAGTCCCAGCAGCACAGGATGGCAGATCTGGAGGGCCCTATATCTTCCTGTGCCTTTTATTTTTCTTCATCACATATCAGAACCAAGGCCACCTGCTCAGTCATGGAGCAAAACTCTCTTGACCTATATATATTCCTTCTGCTCCCCAAAGTGTCATTGATTGAAAAGGCACAGCTGATGCTGGGAGATGACTTTAAAGACAAGTGTCTGTTCTGTGAAATCTATTTTTCACGAGCCCTTGACTAGAGTGAAATGTGAGTTGATGCTGGGAATGATGTGAGCCCTGCATGGCTGCAGAGGGAGAGCAAAGGGAGGGTTATCTTGGTGGGAGTTGGTTAGACTTGTTGGAATTCTTTCCAAGTCTCCACCACCATTTTTGTGATCTTGGTCAAGATCATGGAACTATTCTGGGCCTTTCTTTTTTCTCCTTTATAAATCTGTATATTGGATCAAATCTAGTAAACTGCCAAGAGTCAATACTTGACAAGGTGAGACATGTTTGAGGATTTCTTTATTCAATAATTAGATCTCACTGCTAAATCATTACAGTTGTGAAGAATTAAGTGGCAAGATTAGTGATTTCGTACAGACTAAGGCTGCATCCCAGGCATTCTTCTGATGTTTTGTTCTTTTCTTCACTGGGATATCTTTTTCACCAACACCTGGAATTCTTCAAAACTAACTTCTCCATCTCCATTCTTGTCCAGTTCTGCAAAAAGTTCATCGAGGGTGCTTGGACCCTGGTTTTAGACAAAAAGGAAGGGGTAGAAGAAGGGGGAAAAACAAACCAGTTACTCCTGCATGTTCTCTGAAATTAGAGACACTGAGTCTGTGTTGCAAGAAGGCAACTGAGTTTTCAGTCATGTTACTGACAGTGAACAACCAGCAACTTTAGTTGTAGCATTGCTTCATGTGACAGAGCTGGTCTACCTTTAAAAAATTTCCCTCCTTCCCTTCTGGGTTCTTTGGCTGGTCTATGAATTAAATTGAGATAGATTAACAAGAGAAAAATAAATTTAATTATGTACGTACGAAGTACCCCATAAAAATATGAGACCTAAAGCACAGCCAGGTAACTGAGGCTTATATAATATCCTGAGCTGAGGATACAAAGGGAAGGAAGGCCATTCATAGGAAGGCAGAGATGTTTGAAAAACAAAAGTTTGGCCTGTTACACAAATACAGTTCTAAGTTAAAAAAGGAATCTCTAGCAAGCGGTCTCTTCCTGGTACAGGCTCCCCTTTCCAATGTAAATTTAGGCAGTTAAGTGGGAGTTAAAGAGCTTTCCCTGAATCTCCTGGGTTTTGATTGCTTTTAGTTCAAAATAATCTCCATGCTAAAGTGGCACATTTCCGGGAGACTTATTATGAGCCCTTTCACTGCCATAAACCTCAAATTGTAAAGCCATTACAATTCTGACTTTCAGTAATGAGTCTCTTTGGCAAAATGGTACCCAGGAAACCTATTGAAATAGCAGTTTAGTATATAAGTCAGCTTCAAAAAAATTTTTTGAATTCTGGTAAAAAACACATAAGATAACATTCCCCATCTTAACTATTTTTAAAGTATTCAGTTCGGTAATGATAAGTATGTTCACATTGTTGTGCAACATATCTCTACATCAAGATATTTTTTAAATTTTTTTAATGTATTTATTTGGTAGCACTGGGTCTTAGTTATGGTATGTGGGATCTAGTTCCCTGACCAGGCATTGAATCCAGGTTCCAAGCATTGGGAGCACAGAGTCTTAGCCACTGGACCACCAGGGAAATCCCCAAGGTATGTTTTAACCTCTAAGATTCCTACAGAGACATTTGACACTTAGCTATGCTCACGAGACCGAACTGTAAGTTAGCTGTTCAACACATGTTTTCCTGAAGCATTTGTTAGATTCTCAATTATACAAGGTGATGTGATATAAACAGAATATAGCTTAGAAAACTTTGAAAGTCTGTATGGAAATGTATTAGGTACATGACTTGATAGGTAGATTTTTCACAACTTACCACTAGTCTTCCTACCTTTATCCAAATTAGAAAAGTCATACGTGTTTTTTTTATAGGAAGTACATAAAATATAGAAAATACAGAAAAATTCACCAGTCTTACCTTTAAAAACAAGTTGAGTAGATTGCCTAGGCTTTCCTGTTACATTATTCTTTTTCTTTTTTTAAAATACTATTTCTATTGTAATTTTTCTTCTTTTTGAAAAAACTTGAGTTTTTTGAAGAGTTAAATCTTTCTAGGATTAGTTTTTAATTAGAAAGTCTCTTTTTCTGCTAGTGCCTTTAAGTTTTTAAAAGTTATTTTGCATTTTAGCTATAAGAAAATTGATTATAAGGTCATTGAATTCAGCTACTTTGCTTTTTAGTACAAAAACTAGAAACCTCAACGAGTAAAACTAGAGACATTCACATGTCATATTGGCAGAAGGGACATTTCTGGTTAAAATATGAGATCCACATATTGAAATTAGAGCTAAATAGGGACCAAGTGAAATGTAACAGTTAGTTGCACAGTTGCTTCCATTTTGAAGATGATTTTCAATTCCAAGGAAAAGAAAAGGTATTGGAGCAAAGAGAATCAGTTTTTCCCTGTTTCTTATTGCCTCTAGGTATGTTTTGATTTTGACAACTCTGGGACAGTTTTGATGAGAAAATTCATGGCTAGGGAAATGTAATCCTTTCCTAAAAGTTGTTTAGAGATGCATTGTTGCTCGTTAACACAAACTTAGGTGCTTAGCACCAATGAACACAGATGCAAATGCTTTTGAAATAGAAATGGGTGTCAATATATCAGCCTGAAGCCAGTTTCTTTAACAGACTGCTAAGTAAGTGTTGGTCTAGCTGAAAGATCCTACCTCTAGCAGAGAAGCACATCCAAGTCCAACTCCTATAGTTGTCCCAGACTCTTTGCTTTCCTAAAGCCTGACACAGAGGTGCTGAGCCCAGACTGAAGGCTTTAGTGTGTTTGCTTGATGACCTGAGGGTCTTCCAGGCCTAGATTGATAAAATAATTGAATCCACAATTGTGGGTTCTCTTTACTATGACTGGGCACCGGGAGTTCTGTGCCAAGGCTGTGAATGATAGACCAAAAAAAAAAAAAACCACATCAAAAAAAACCCAAGAAAAGCAAAACCCATGCTTTCTAGGTGCTTGCTATCTGAACCGTGGCCTGCCCCTGGGGAGAAAGGCACGCATTCGAGTGTCCCTCTCAGGTGATGTCCACACTTTAGCTGCTGGGTGCTCTGCTCCAGAAGGAGCTCTGATCAGGAGGACCTTAGCCTTTCCCCGCATCCTTTCCTCTCTCTGCCTTTCCCACCATTCCTGCCCCGTCAGCAGATTCTGCAGTGGTGTACTCACTTTCAGTAAATTGGGGAATTCCGTCTGAATTAATAGCTTCAGCTCCTCCTTGGACAGCTGATTTGGATCACCTTCTTTGGCTGCATATTTTTCAAAAATGCTCTTCAGTTCTTCAGGAGACTTCTTGGTACTCATTTTGGTGTCCTGTAAATTGGAAAAGCAATGAATTTACCAGATAGCCAGAGTATTTTATACTGATGATCGCCAGCAGGAGTTGAGTGCTTTGGGGCCAGGTGATACAGAATAAACAGAAGGGGAGAGGAGGAGAGGAAAAGAGGAGGAAGAAGAGAGAGGGGGCAGGAACTGTGGAAATCACAGTGTACCAGTGATTGCTAATGTGTTTTAAAATAATTGTCTTAGATAGTATGTTAAATGTGTGTTCTTTAGAGGACATCCATTAGAAGATAGGCTTTGAAGTCAAATACTTTTACTAGAAATTATGACATTCTTCACTTTTTATATTCCTGGTCTGCACTCTGTAAGTTGCAGTCTTGAAGAAAATTGACCACAGCTTCTAGCCTCTTAAGTTACTGGTAATATCTTTAGATGGCACAAATCCACTTTTTCTCTAGACCATGATCTTTCCTACCATTCTGAAAGAAAGCAGAAGGAGCTACAGGTAGTACTAAAATCACACTTACCTGGCTGTTCAGCTAGTGAGACAGCTAGAAGAACCAAATAGGAGTGTGAGTTGCTGAGCAGGATTCTGTGACTTTTATAGTCTTTACAGACATACCACCCTGATTGTGAAATTTTCCATTTGCTTGCCATTTAAGGGTAATTATTAATGATTTTGAAACCCAAGCTTAAGACTGCATGAACTTCATAATCAAGGGCAAGATCCAGTAAAGGGCCACCTTGACAGTTGCTTAATGGTTCAGAGTCCCAAGAATACGCTGAGATTCTTTACCCTTTAGATTATATTTTATCTCCAATGTGGAATTAGAATATTTGCTCACTGTTCACATTTCAGAAAGCTCAAATATGGAGAGGGTTTTTTTTATTATTAATTATTTATTTTTTTTAATATCAAGAGGGTTTTTTGAAATTTAGTTTTCTATTTAGGCTTAAAAAAACAATTTTCTGCACATCAAGAAAAATGCTGAAATAGAAGATTAAATACTAAATAGTTTTAAAAATTGCTGTATAGCCTTTGCAGTTCTTTTGTACATATTAGGTGCTTAAATTATTTATGTATTTTTTTTTTTTACAAAAGTTTATTCTTAAATGTATAATAAGTTCCAAGACAACACTTCATTCTAGCTATAGATGGCAACAGATGTTATGGCAGGGAATCCGGATGTTTAAACAGGAGTGGAACTAAGAGTTATCATTGCTTCAGGCACAAGGAACAGCTTATATTTTGCCAGATTTCCTTTTTTTTTTTTTTTTCAGATTTTTTCATTCCACCTATTGCCTGGGGGCCTTTCCACTCAGCCTTCGCTTTTAGGTCTTATTTTTAGTTTTTTCTACTCCACCTGCTGTTTCTGCTTGAATGCCTTATCCATCTCTTTGGCTTGATTTTTGGACTATTTCAGGGGATTCTTCCTCCCACCTTTGTGGTCTGGCATGGCACCTGCTGCCCCTTCCCCAGACCCTGCCACCAGAAGCAGTTTAAATTTTTGAATAATAATGAATAAAGTTTTGTTGAGAAGCAAGTTTAAGAAGTGGGGGAAAGATACACAGTAATTTGTGGTTTCATTTGGCTAAGCAAGATTGCCAAGTAGCATGGTCATTTTTCAACTTTTTCATTATTTGTTGTTCCCGTATGTGCTTTTTATTTCTTATTGCTTTTCCTTGCCATATCTATTTTGTTAATCATTCTAAAACTTGTGAAAACACTTGACTTAACTTTTATTCAATTGGAATTACTTAAAACTTCTGAAACTTCCCACCAATTATGAGCTCTGATCATTCCGTGCACTTTTTTTTTTAGCTATCTTCTTTCCTTTATTACAGATTATTTGACTGTGGTATGCATTAGTGGGGCCCCCTTGTGTATCAGTTGGTAAAGCATCTGCCTGCAATGAAGGAGTCATGGGTTTGATCCCTGGGTAGGGAGAGCCTTGAATAATGCTCACTGTTCACATTTCAGAAAGCTCAAATATGGAGAGGGTTTTTTTTATTATTAATTATTTATTTTTTTTAATATCAAGAGGGTTTTTTGAAATTTAGTTTTCTATTTAGGCTTAAAAAAACAATTTTCTGCACATCAAGAAAAATGCTGAAATAGAAGATTAAATACTAAATAGTTTTAAAAATTGCTGTATAGCCTTTGCAGTTCTTTTGTACATATTAGGTGCTTAAATTATTTATGTATTTTTTTTTTTTACAAAAGTTTATTCTTAAATGTATAATAAGTTCCAAGACAACACTTCATTCTAGCTATAGATGGCAACAGATGTTATGGCAGGGAATCCGGATGTTTAAACAGGAGTGGAACTAAGAGTTATCATTGCTTCAGGCACAAGGAACAGCTTATATTTTGCCAGATTTCCTTTTTTTTTTTTTTTTCAGATTTCTTAATTCCACCTATGGCCTGGGGGCCTTTCCACTCAGCCTTCGCTTTTAGGTCTTATTTTTAGTTTTTTCTACTCCACCTGCTGTTTCTGCTTGAATGCCTTATCCATCTCTTTGGCTTGATTTTTGGACTATTTCAGGGGATTCTTCCTCCCACCTTTGTGGTCTGGCATGGCACCTGCTGCCCCTTCCCCAGACCCTGCCACCAGAAGCAGTTTAAATTTTTGAATAATAATGAATAAAGTTTTGTTGAGAAGCAAGTTTAAGAAGTGGGGGAAAGATACACAGTAATTTGTGGTTTCATTTGGCTAAGCAAGATTGCCAAGTAGCATGGTCATTTTTCAACTTTTTCATTATTTGTTGTTCCCGTATGTGCTTTTTATTTCTTATTGCTTTTCCTTGCCATATCTATTTTGTTAATCATTCTAAAAACTTGTGAAAACACTTGACTTAACTTTTATTCAATTGGAATTACTTAAAACTTCTGAAACTTCCCACCAATTATGAGCTCTGATCATTCCGTGCACTTTTTTTTTTAGCTATCTTCTTTCCTTTATTACAGATTATTTGACTGTGGTATGCATTAGTGGGGCCCCCTTGTGTATCAGTTGGTAAAGCATCTGCCTGCAATGAAGGAGTCATGGGTTTGATCCCTGGGTAGGGAAGAGCCCTTGGAGAAGGAAATGGCAACCCACTCCAGTATTCTCCCCTGGAGAATTCTGTGGACCGTGGAGCCTGGAGGGCTATAGTTCATGGGGTTGGAAAGAATCGGACATGACTCAGTGACTAACACACTTTCATGCATAATTACTAACTGTGTTATTAACTCAGTTCTTAAAGAGAGGCATTTTGGTTTCACTTATAAGATATACACAAAGATTTTCTGATTTTGGCAATTAATAATCAGGATTTTAGAGAATTTCTTGGGGTTTTGTACTTATGCTCTGTTTTATCTGGGAGGAAGGAGACTCTTGTTGAATGGTTATGAAAAAGAGTATCTTCTTCCTCTAATACCTTTTTTAAAAAAATTCAAATCTACAGAAAATTTGTAGGTAAAGTCAATGAATACCAACTCAACTTTTGAATTACTAATCACTGACATTTCTTCATTTGCTTTCTCTTTCTTCCCAACCATTTGAGAATCAGTTACAGACATCCAAACACTTCCCCCCTAAATACCTCACCATCATATTTACTAAGAACAAGGGCATCCTCCTACACAACCACAATGCCATTATCACAGACTGTATTCACATTGTCTTGATTGTTGATATAGCATCTTAAATCATCTGTTCTCTCAAATTAACATTTGTGAACATTTTAAAATCTACAAGGTAGTTATTTTATTTCTTGTGTCTATATTGAATAAATAATTTTTAAAAAAATATTTACTTATTTGGCTGTGCTGGGTCTTAGTTGAGGCATGCAGAATTTTCAGTCCCCTGTAACATGTGGGATCTTTTAATTGCAGCGTGTGAGGTCTAGTTCTCTGACCAGGGATCAAGCTTAGGCCCTTTGCATTGGGAGCACAGAGTGTTAGCCATTGGACCACCACGGACGTCCTGAAGAAATGATTTTAGTAAACTTGCCCACCAATTATGAGCTCTGATCATTCCGCACTTTTTTTAGCTATCTTCTTTCCTTTATTACAGATTATTTGACTGTGGTATGCATTAGTGGGGCCCCCTTGTGTATCAGTTGGTAAAGCATCTGCCTGCAATGAAGGAGTCATGGGTTTGATCCCTGGGTAGGGAAGAGCCCTTGGAGAAGGAAATGGCAACCCACTCCAGTATTCTCCCCTGGAGAATTCTGTGGACCGTGGAGCCTGGAGGGCTATAGTTCATGGGGTTGGAAAGAATCGGACATGACTCAGTGACTAACACACTTTCATGCATAATTACTAACTGTGTTATTAACTCAGTTCTTAAAGAGAGGCATTTTGGTTTCACTTATAAGATATACACAAAGATTTTCTGATTTTGGCAATTAATAATCAGGATTTTAGAGAATTTCTTGGGGTTTTGTACTTATGCTCTGTTTTATCTGGGAGGAAGGAGACTCTTGTTGAATGGTTATGAAAAAGAGTATCTTCTTCCTCTAATACCTTTTTTAAAAAAATTCAAATCTACAGAAAATTTGTAGGTAAAGTCAATGAATACCAACTCAACTTTTGAATTACTAATCACTGACATTTCTTCATTTGCTTTCTCTTTCTTCCCAACCATTTGAGAATCAGTTACAGACATCCAAACACTTCCCCCCTAAATACCTCACCATCATATTTACTAAGAACAAGGGCATCCTCCTACACAACCACAATGCCATTATCACAGACTGTATTCACATTGTCTTGATTGTTGATATAGCATCTTAAATCATCTGTTCTCTCAAATTAACATTTGTGAACATTTTAAAATCTACAAGGTAGTTATTTTATTTCTTGTGTCTATATTGAATAAATAATTTTTAAAAAAATATTTACTTATTTGGCTGTGCTGGGTCTTAGTTGAGGCATGCAGAATTTTCAGTCCCCTGTAACATGTGGGATCTTTTAATTGCAGCGTGTGAGGTCTAGTTCTCTGACCAGGGATCAAGCTTAGGCCCTTTGCATTGGGAGCACAGAGTGTTAGCCATTGGACCACCACGGACGTCCTGAAGAAATGATTTTAGTAACTATATATGATCTTAATAACAATATATCTACATGATTTTAACAAGTATATATTATACAAGATAAATGTTATATATAACACACATATATATTGTATATATGACACGTCTATGAGCAGGTATGTGTATAAAACTAACTCCGAGAAAAACATTTGAAACTGTATTGGTTAATAGTCTTTTAGGCTACATATCTCTAGTTTTAAGGGAAGACCTCTGATTAAAACAGCCCAATGTTGCTTGTTGTCAGAAGTTAAACTTGTGGGAAACGCTAACAGGGGGCTTACCTGGTGTCTCACAGTTAAGAATCCGCCTGCTAATGCAAGAGATGTGGGTTTGATCCCTGAATGGGGAAGATCCCCTGCAGAAGGAAATAGCAACCCACTCCATTATTCTTGCCTGGAAAATCCCATGGACAGTGGAATCTGGGGGTGTACAAGTCCATAAGTTGCAAAAGAATCGGACACGACTTAGAAGCAACAACAACAAAAACAAACACTAACAGAATTAGAAAAGCACCTTATTAGTCCTCTTATATTGTTGCTTGTTCACCTCCCCCAGTCACATCTCTTGTCTGTTAATTTTCTCATAACCTGTAGACTCAAGCGTGAAGGTAAACCTTAAGTGGTTTATATGAAATCCACCAATAGATATTCTTATGAAACATTAACTAAAAATATATGGAAATGGGCAGTAAATACAGGGTGTGTTCCAAAGAGTGCTTTTGAAACCGGAGAAAGGGGAAAAAATGACAGGCACAAGATGGCTAATGGAAAAATAGAGGCAAAGGTTATTTCACCTCACTGTTCAATTGCTTGATCTTTGAACAGACTTCAGTTTTTCCTAGGTAAGCCAAGAGTAACTTATTTTATAAGCTTTGGCTACTGCAGGCCTCAGTGACTGGGTTACTCTACTCAAAGGCCACAGCAGCAGCGCCTCAGAAAGCACCTAGGAAGAGGGTGGTGTCAGCAGCCAGGCTCTGCATAGCAAAATGGGTGTGAAGTGCTGTCTTTGGGTTCATGTTGTCTTTGATGCTGAGGTTTGGAAGAGATCCTGACTTTTTTTTTTTTTTTAATTTTTTGACTCTTCTATTGGTTTTTCTTTTATTCATTTTCATCCATCTTTGTTCTTTGGCTGGTGTGGGCCTCCCACTAGACAGCAGCCCCCACTCTGCAACTACAGAAAACTCCACACAGTAATGAAGATTGAACACAACCAAAAACTAAATAAATAAATATTTTTTAATATTTAAAGATTTAATTTTTAAATCTCAGGAAGCCTGAGATCCTGACTTTTAAAGCGCAGCTGTCCCTAAAAGGGAGCCCCTCTCCAGGGCTTCCCTGGTGGTCCAGTGGGTGAAGAGTCCGCCTTGCAGTGCAGGGGACACCAGTTCGATCCCTGGCCTGGGAAGATCCCACGTGCTGCAGAGTGGTTGGGCCAGTGTGTCCAATTATGAGCCAGTGCTCTGGATGGAACACATGTGCCCAGAGCCAGTGCTCTGCAAGGAGGGAGGCCACTGCAATGGGAGGCTCACTCATGCCAAAGAATAAAGATGGATGAAAACAAATGATGACTTAGAGGCAAAAAAAAAAAATTTTTTTTTTTAAAAAAAGGGAGCCCTTCTCACACCCCCATGACAAAGTTTACCTTTCGCTTCTAGCCTCTGCCCTTGGTGCCTCCTAACCCATGACTATTGAGGGCTGCCTCTTTTTTTAATTAAAAAATATTTATTTAGTTAGTTTTTGGTTGTGTTCAATCTTCATTACTGCGTGGAGTTTTCTGTAGTTGCAGAGTGTGGGCTACTGTCTAGTTGCTGTGCTTGAGCTTCTCATTGAGGTGGCTTCCCTTGTTGTGGAGCACGTGGCTCTAGGCTTGTGTACTTCAGTAGTTGCGGCTCTAGAGCACAGGTTCAGTAGTTGTGGGACATGGGCTTACTTGCTCTGTGGCATGTGGGATCTTCCTGAACCAGGGATTGAACCCATGTCTCCTTCATTAGAAGGTGAATTCTTTGCCACTGAGCCACCAGGGAAGCCTGAGGGCTGCTTTTTGCCGTAGGTAGTGTGCTGCCTCCACACCTGACCTGTTAGTTCCAGAAGTTCTACAACACCCCTGTGAAGTGGTTGCTATTGTGCAGAGATGGGCAAGGATCCAGTCAAGCTCACATTACTGGGGACTGGCAGAGCTGGAATTCAAGTCCAGAGCCAGGCTGCACTCTCAGCCAGCATGCCACCTGCCTGGTCCCAGGAGTAGGCTTCTGTGATGAGAGCTGGTCAGTGTTAGTGTGAGACCCACAGGTAGGCCTTAGACTTGTGTCATGATCACACCTGAAGGTATAAGACTTCTTTTCCTGGTGGAAATAACGTAGATTTTCTTTACTGATGGAAAAAAACAGAATTCAAAAGCTGGAAAAAATGTACATATTTTTAGAACTGCTCAGTACTTTCACCATTATAGATTCCATCCTCACGTTGCCCTGAGGCTGTAGGAAAGTACTGGCCCTGTATCATGTGTATCAGGTGAGAGTCAGATCAGACCACTGCCCCTCCCATTGTGTCTGCAGCTTGGTCACAGAGACTTTTCACTCCATGTACGCCCACAGTCCAGTCCTGGGGCCTCCTCTGTTAGTTTTTTGTCTTTTTTTAAATTTTATTTCGTTAGTTAGTTTTGGCTGCATTCAGTCTTTGTTGCTGTGCAAGGGCTTTCTCTAGTTGTGGGGGCTCCTCTTGTTGCAGAACATAGGCTCTAGGTGTGAGAGCTTTAGTAGTGGCGCACAGGCTTAGTGCTCTGTGGCATGTGGGATCTTAGTTCCCTGACCAGCAATCGAACTGTGTTCCCTGCACTGGCAGGCAGATTCGCAACGCCTGGTCCCCTCCTCTGTTAGTTTTTTTATTGAAATCCAGGGAGATATAATGGTGGATCATTTTGACCCAAACCTGAGACTATGCTGAACTCTGGTAGAGCTAGAGAAGATCTAGTCTTTGTGCATGAGGATCCCACACTTTAGTTTCTTGAGAGGAGACATATATACAAAATGATAGAAGAGGTTAAAGTTGTCTTCAGTAAAGAAGTATATTAGATCCCTATCACTGATGTAACAAATTACTACCAGGGTAGTTGCAACTGTTTTTTTTTTTTTTTTTTTTATACACATCTAGAGCTCAGAAATGGGTTGGTAGGGTTGCATTTCTTCTGGAGGCTCTAGGGGAGAATCTATTCTCTTTGCCTTTTCCAGCTTCTAGAGAGTGCCTGCTCATGGCCCCTTCCTCCATCTTTAAAGCCAGCTATGTGAGTTCTTGCAACTTCCCTCTCTACCTTTCACTCCAACCCCTGCTTCATTGTCACATCTCCATCTCTGATTCTGATCCTCTTGCTTCCCCTTATGAAAACCCTGTGGCTTCATTGGGCCCACCCTGATAGCCCCAGATCATCTTCGCATCTGAAATGCATTAATTTAATCAGACTTGCAAAGTCCCTTTTGCCACGGAAGGCAACATATTCACAGTTTCTGGGGACTAGGACTTACACATCTTTGGGAAGCCTTTATTCAGCCTAGCGTAGACTTACTTGAAATGAATTAACAATGTGTAGGTCATTTGTTTGATAGGGTGAGCATAATAGTGGTATTAAATATGGTGGGATAAAGAGAACTGGAGGGTGCCCCTAAAGTATCAGCCCACGTGGGATGGTGGGGAGAAGCCATCTCAGGGGAAGTAGTGAAGAGGTGATATGGACGTAGTGGAGTTGTGGGGAGGGAAGCAGAGGTGCCATTGGCCATGGACTTGTCCAAGCTGAGGTTGAAACCACAGGTTAGATTATGTGGGGAGAGCATAGACGGCTCCTGAATGAGGTAGAAACTGAATGCCACATGGGAAGGGTTTAGATTTGATCTGCAACCGTGGAGGCTGCTATAGCTGGCCAGCTACTGGAGATGGTCTGCTGGGAGGTAGCCTCCCTGAGTGTCCTCAGGGGCATAGAAGAAGCTGGCCTTACCAGGACTCTGTCAGGTAGGTCAGAAGGCTTGCACTCTTTGTTACACTGCCATTTAGGAAATACATCTTTGGGAATTCCCTAGTTGTCCAGTGATTAGGACTCTGTGCTTTCACTGCTGAGGGCCTGGGTTCAATGCCTGTTTGAGGAACTGAGATCCACAAGCCATGCAACAGTGCCAAAAATATTAAAAAAAAGAATTTCATTTTTGATAGGAGAACCTAACTTGACTAAACTTTCTTGTGTAAGGCACCCAGGACTCCTGAAGTATTGAACCCATTACATTTTTATCATGGGGTGCAGAAACTTTGGTAAAGGTTAATTAGGGCCATGTTTATCCTTACATGATACTTTTATATCTCCTAAAGCTTTATCACCACTAATATTCATTACTTATTGATCCTTTTTTATTTTTCTTCTGGTCTATGGCTTGATTCCAAGAAGGGACAGATCTGTAGTGGGGATCACATGACAGCGTGTATTTAGGCAAACTCAGAATGGGCCAAGGCAACTCTTTTTGCAATGGAAGAGGCATTTTCCTCTTCGATGGAAAATCTAGGGTATTTTGGAAATGTTGGGGATCAAAACTGAAGCACATCTGAGATTCTTTTCTTTAACCATCCCAGTAATGATAAGAGATATGTTTTGAAACTGTGATGTTCTCCTGTTTCTCAGACTTTTTGTGGAAGGAGAGCTAGGAACAGGGATGGTTTCCTTAATTTTTGTTGCTGAATCAGGTCCCCTGTAACCCAAGAGGCAGTCATACTGTCACCTTTAGAGCTGGTAGGATGGCCTGACAACTCTGTAAGGCAGCTGGTTGAGCCAGGCCTGGCCAGAAGTGCCCTGTGTTCTCTGCCGTCCCCAGCTGCCCCCTTCGGGAGTGTTTGTATTCCCCCTGCTGGTGCCTGGCCTGGACATTCTTCTACTGAGTGTGTAATGGACATTCACTGGATGAGTCCTCCTGTCAGTTCTTGCTCTGCTTTTCTTCTTTCAGTGCTATTCAGGGTATCATTCAAATATGGAAACCTAGTTCCACCTGCTCCTCCCTCTTTCTTCTAACGTTTTCTTGGCCTCTCTGATGGTTTCTGTTGTAGCACATTGAAGGTCAGCATGGCAGTTACACCTTGGGATTTCTTTCTGTGCTGTCATTTCAGGAGAAGGTCTTATTCATTGCTTTGAAAACAGTGGGGATAGTGTGAATTAATACCCTAGAGGAAGGCCTACACGATATATTTCACCATTTGGGCCTTCAATTTGTGTTTTCATTAAAGTAACACTGTATTCAAAGTTGAAAGAGCCGACAATTGCACAAGGCCTATATTGAAAAAAATTCAGTAAATCCTCACCTGTCTACCACCCTCAACTCTTATAGAGTTTCTCCTGATATTTACCTTCATGTTTCTAAATAATGTTCTTATATTGCTCTTTCAGGAATTTCCAGACTTCCCCCTATGTTTGAGGAGCATTTAAGACCTTTACACAGCTCTGTGCTCACTGCATTTAGATTTTGAAAATATTTCTTTTAGAAATGTTTTCTGACCTTGTGTTTGTCAGATTCATCCCACATAAGCAGTAAGGCAGGATTGCTGTTCTTAGTTGGGTCATTTCACTCCATTCTCACTGGTTTATACCAGAACAGTCCTTGAATTGCAAGCATGCTAGTAACTGAAAAAATCCTATTAAAAGTCTCTTACTGAGTGGAAAAAGCCAGTGCAGTAAGTAAGGGTGACTTGAAGCATCACAGTACACTTATGAGAAGAAACCTTGGGAGTTTATTGCTGTGGTCGTCCTAAAGGTTCAGGTTGTCTTCAGCTGAAGTGAAAATTGAAGCTGTAAATCAGTCTAGGACTTCTTATGAGTCTGTGGCAGGTAGTACATACAGTCTTATCTGCTCTTTTGTAGAAAATACCCACAGGGCTGGGCATTTATTAGCTCAGCTTTCTGAACTGGAAGCTGATGCCCTCTCTCACCTCATTCCCATAATACTTAATCTAGCTGTAATTAGCCAGCCCAAGAAGATAGGAAAGACATACCACGGCCAAGAGCACTTTAGAACCGAGCAGTCTGTCCTCCAAGGCATGTAGTCAAGTTTTTTTCTCCATCCCTGCTTCTCAATGATGTTTAGAATGTACTGGGACCTCAGGGTTCCTGTGGCTCAGAAAGTTCTGGGGCACTGATAAGATCAGATAAGTTCTTGGAAAATTCCAGTTGTCAAGGATTCCTGTAGAGCACTATGTGGCAGTTAGGGTATAGAAAAAACAAGGAAGGAAAGGTTTTATGAGAGGAAACTTGAGCCATTCCACTAGAACAGGTTAACTCACTCAACTGTAGTCTCTCTTAACAACTTAAAAAAGGTGAAATAAAACCATGAGATTGTAATGAACAGAACTGAGAAATAGACCAATGACTAACAAGAACAGGCTTTTCATAAAAATCACGTGCTTCTGCATTTCTATAAATTAATCCTAAATATAGGGCTTCCCTGGTGGTCCAGAGGGTAGGGACACCTCCTTGCAGTGCAAGGGGCGCCGGTTCGATCCCTGGCCTGGGAAGATCCCATGTGCTGCGGAGCGGCTGGACCGATGTGTCCAATTACCGATCCGGAGCTCTGGAGCGCATGCGCCCAGAGCCGGTGCTCTGCGACAACAGAGGCCACCGCGATGGGAGGCTGGTGGATGAATGAAACTAGATAAATATAGAAGTAGCACGCCGGCCCCCCTGCCTCCCCAGCCCGCACCCCCCCCTCCTCAACCCACACCCCCCCCCAAATAATCCTAAAGATAAATCTGAAATTATTTGTTCTAAGTTCATTCAGTCCTCTATGCATTCATTCAGTGCACACCAGCTGCCAGCTCCGTGTGTGCTAGAGGCTAGGAATGCGATGGCAAAAGCAGAAAGCAGCCCAGCTCTTAGAGATTCGCAATCTAGCACATAAAGCCCTCTTTTTTTTTTAACACCAAAAACATTTTTATTGAGGTGTAACCAATTAACAGTTTTGTGATAGTTTCAGGTGAAGAGTGAAGTGACTTGGCTATACATATACATGCACTCATTCTCCCTCAAACCCCCCTCCCATCCAGTCTTGTACATAACATTGAGCAGAGTTCCATGTGCTATACAATAGATTTTTGTTGGTTATCCATTTCAAACATGGCAGTGTGTACATGTCTTTCCCAAAGTCCCCAACCATCCCCTCTTCCCTACAACCGTAAGTTTCTTTTCTAAGTCTGTGGGTCTCTTTCTGTTTTGTAAATAAGTTCATTTGTATCATTTCTTTTTAGAACCCATGTAAAAGGGATGTCATATGTTATTTCTCCTCTGTCCGACTTCACTCAGTATGACACTCTCTAGGTCCATCCATATTGCTGCAAATGGCCTTATTCCATTCTTTTTAGTGGCTGAATAATATTCCATTACACACACACCCATGTGTTCTTTATCCATTCCTCTGTCAATGGACATTTAGGTTGTTTCCATGTGTTGGCTATTGTAAACAGAAAGTACTCTTTAAACAAACTGAAAGGAACACAGTCTGGGGGAGCGTGTTGCTAGAGGACCCCAACTAGGCTGTGATGCCTGGGAATATCAACTCCCGAGAAGCTCATATTGGATAGTTGAGCTAAGATTTTAAAGTTAAGGGCTGGGTTAATATAGGAAAAGAAAGTAGGGGAGTGAGAGATGTTCAGAGTCTCCCTGGCGGCAGGAAAGAAGATATACTTGAACTGGAGGAAGGCTTGGTAACGTGAGCTCAGGGTGGGAGATGAAAGTCTTAAGGGCTTTGCTGGGTCAGTACCACATAGTCAAGGATTTCAAGCAGCATGCAGGGTGTGTGTATGGGGGGGCATGTATGAATGTGGGGTATGGCTAGTCTGTGAGCTCTGGCCACAGCCTGGGTGAGAGACTGTAGTATGGGTGTAGTTCAGTTCACTCACTCAGTTGTGACCAACTCTTCGTGACACCATGGACTGCAGCACGCCAGGCTTCCCTGTCCTTCACCATCTCCAGGAGATTGCTCAAATTCCTGTCCATTGACTTGGTAATGCCATCCAACCATCTCGTTCTCTGTTATCCCCTTCTCCTTCTGTCTTCTATTTTCCCCATTGTCAGGGTTTTTTCCAATGAGTCGTTTCTTTGTAGTAGGAGCTGTGGATGGGTGCGGGAAGTCTGGAATAGGTTAAGTGGATAGGACTTGACGTGTTGAATATGAGGGATGACGTTAAGGCAGATCTAGGGTGATGCTTAAGTTTCTGACCTATGTAATAATATGCTAGAATAGATGATATATATTTTTAATAAAAGGAATCATTTTAGGGGACTTCCCTGGCAGTCGTGGTTAAAGACTGCATGCTTCCACTGCAGGAGTCACGGGTTCAGTTCCTGGTTGGGCAGCTAAGATCCTGCATGCTGCACTGTGTGACCAAAAAAAAAAAAGAAGGGAAAAAAAAAGAAAAGAATCCTTCTAAAGACCATAAAGAAGACTGAGCACTGAAGAATTGATGCTTTCGAACTGTGGTGTTGGAGAAGACTTTTTTTTTTTGAAGCTGCTATTTTTAAAAATTATTTATTTGTTTATTTATTTTTGGCTATTCTGAGTTTTCACTGCTGCTACAGGCTCTTCTCTAGTTGCAGGGAGTGGGGGCTACTTTCTAGTTGGGGTGAGCAGACTTCTTGTTCCAGTGACTTTTCTTGTTGTGGAACTTGGGCTCTAGGGCACACAGGCTTCAGTAGTTGCGGCCCATGGGCTCCATAGTTGTGGCTCCAAGGTTCTAGAGCACAGGATAATAGTTGTGGTTCATGGGCTTAGTTGCTCCGCAGCATGTGGGATCTTCCCGGATCAGGGATTGAACCCATGTCTCCTGCATTGGCAGGCAAACTCCCACCACTGAGCTACCAGGGAAGCCCTGGAGAGTCCCTTGGACAACAAGGAGATCAAACCAGTCAATCCTAAAGGAAATCAATCCTGAATATTCATTGGAAGGACTGATGCTGAAGCTGAAGCTCCAGTACTTTGGCCACCTGATGTGAAGAGCTGACTCACTGGAGGAGGCTCTGATGCTGGGAAGGATTGAGGACAGGAGGAGGAGGGGGCGGCGACAGAGGATGAGATAGTTGGGTGGCATAACTGACTCAAAGGACATGAGTTTGAGCAAATTCAGGGCGATAGTGAAGGACAGAGAAGCCTGGCATGCTGCAGTTCATGGAGTAGCAAAGAGTTGGATATGACTTAGTGACTGAATAACAACGAAGGATTTTCTGCAGATAAGTACCGTAGGCCCTCCACGTCCATGGGTTCGGTGTCCACAGATACCAATAGCTGACTGCATTATACTGTCTTATATAAGGGACTGGAGCATTCAAGGATTTTGTTATCCACAGGGCCCTTGAATCCGTCCCCTGTGAATACTGATGGGTGACTGTACTTTTTGTTTCCTTTTCTAAAATGGACAGAGTTGCTTACAGAAAATCTTTAGGAAGTGGAGTGGGTAGCAGGAGAGGGTTGTTATTAAGAGGGACCAATGTGGAAGGTCCCAGAAGGCCAGAACTTGAAATGTGAACATTACCTGGAACTGAGTTTGAATAATGATAGGAGGGAGGTTGTGAAGATGCTCCCAGTAAATTTTTTATCTGTAATTTGAATGAAAGATGAGAAGCAGAGACAAAAAGGCAGCATACTATGAAGAGTGTATAAAAGCACATCTGTGTTTGAATAGGAAAATTGGAAGGAATGATTGAATTTTGTTGTTTAGGGAACATCCTTACTCAGTGAGCATCCCCTAAAAGTAAAGTTTGAAATTTGGGAAATAATGTTTTTACAAGATGACAAAAATGGACTTGTTTTGTTTTCTAAGGTGATTGATATGCCGGAGCACAACCCTGACAATTTGGGAGAAACGATGAGGCTGGGAATAAGAAGAACTGTTTTCAAGACTGAAAATTCAATATTAAGTAAGTTTCTCAGATGGTTTGTTTTCTAACTCAGCAGGCATCGTTCACATGACTGTGCCTAGCCACAGCCCTCCTGGATCTCTCCTGTGCCACCCCCTCACCCCTTCCCTGCCTCTTCCTTCCCTGGTTCTCCTGTGTCCCCATTCTTCTCACTGGAAGGGTTGATAGAACACATGACTTTACTTCTCATTTGCCCTCCACCACGCCCTGGCCAGTGGGCTGCTTTGTGTTTTACCTATGCTCCTGGGGATGACCCTGCACAGGAACAGCCCTGGTTCCAGTTCAGTTCTTTCTAATCCACGTTCTTTCCATGAAACTGGCTTCCTGTTTAACTGTTTCATATCTGACAGCTTTGAGCCACTAATTTCCAAAATTCTTGAGAAAGGGAAGTTATGTCTCAGAATTTCTCTGTTCCTTGAGTAGCTCCAGCATGGGATGAGAAAAATAGGATGTGCCTCACCATCTGATATTTGCTGATCTTCTATTCCCGATAAGGTTATTCAAGTTTCTGTGGACCTTTTCCCTATAGATTAACATGATTTGAGAAGTTACTGCTGCTTGGTCACTTCAGTCATGTGTGACTCTGCATGGTCCCATGGACTGCAGCCTGCCAGGCTCCTCTGTCCATGGGATTCTCTGGGCAAGAGTACTGGAGTGGGTTGCTATTTCCTTCTCCAATAAAGCTTCCTAGCAAGAAGGAAATTTAAAAAAGGAAAAATTTCAAAGTACATACATTTCCTTTCTCTCTCTGGAAGAGAAGCCAGTGTTCTAAGATTTTCCTCTTTGTGGGTATTAGGAGCAGTTCTTTGGCTTTCAAGTGTTTCAAGATACTCTGAAACTTTGTTCAAATAGTGGTGGTCTAAGAGGTAAAGATGGTTAGTGAGAAATATCATCTTTTAAAACTGAATCTGCTGTAAGAGATTCAGTTATAATTGTACTAAACTTTTTTTTTTTTTTGGCCTCTTCTATTGGTCTTTCCTTTATTTATTTTCGTGCATCTTTGTTCTTTGGCCTGTGTGAGCCTCCCATCGCAGTGACCTCTGTTGTCACAGAGCACCAGCTCTGGGCATATGTGCCCCAGAGCTCCGGCTCGGCAGTTGGACACATTGGTCCCAGATGCTCCTCAGCACATGGAATCTTCCCAGGCCAGGGATCGAACCAGCACCCCTTGCACTGGACCAGTGTCCTTGCCCACTGGACCACCAGGGAAGCCCTATACTAAATTTTTTTAAAAAAACATTCACTATACTTAAAACTTTTAGCTGTTTTGATGGAAATAAGCCTGATTTAGGATTTGGTTTTCTTAACAGTAGACATAAATATAGCATTGATGGTTTTTATGAATCTTGAACACAACACCAAAACTTGTTGCTTAATTAACATCTTTTGCCTGCCTTGAAAAAATTTTAAATAGCTTTATTAAGATATCATTTACATACATATAGTTCATATGTTAGAAGTGTACAGTTCACTTTTTTTGTTGTTGTATTCACAGAGTTAGGTAACTGTCATTGCAGTCAAGTTTTGACCATTTTTATCACCTCAGAAAGAAACCCTGTTCCATGTTCTATCACTACTACCTCGCACTCTGGCCCTAAGCTCATTACTTTAATGATGATCTCTGTAGATTTGCCTGTTGTAGATATTTCATATAAATGAAATGGTTTGATCTCTGGCATTCTGTGACTTCTTTCATTTTGTGTAATGTTTTAAGGTATATGTACATTGTAGCATGTGTCAGTACTCCACTCCTTTTTTATGGGTGAATAATACTCCATTGAATATAGACCATATTTGGTTTATCCAGTCATCTGTTGATGTCCATTTGGGTTGCTTTCAGGCCTGTCTTACCTTTAAATTATGCTTCATAGTTTGCAAAAGGGGTATGAGTATATGAGCTTGTGGTCTCTAGGAAAGATACAGTTTTGCCTTCCAACCTGTGTGAAGTCTTCCACAGGTCTCCAAAAAGGTTGTGTTGGAGATAATATGACCATGGCTCTGTTGAGTGTCATAAAAATAAATAGCACCATAATGTTTTTTTCTCATGATTGGCGTATTTCTTTTGTAGAAGCTTTTTTAAAATTAATTCATTTTTTAAAATTGAAGGATAATTGCTTTACAGAGTTGTGATGGTTTCTGCCAAACATCAACATAAATCAGCCATAGATATACATATGTCCCCTCCCTTTTGAGTCTCCTTTTGTCTTTCTCCTCATCCTACCTCTCTAGCTTGTTATAGAGCCCTGGTTTGAGTTCCCTGAGTCTTATGGAAGTTTCCATTGGCCATCTATTTTACATATTGTAGTGTATGTTTCCATGTTACTTTCTCCATAGATCTTACCCTCTCATTCCTCCCCTCCACCACGTCCGTAAGTCTGTTCTCTATGTCTGTGTCTCCATTTCTGCCCTAAAAAATAATTTTATCAGTACTGTCTTTCTAGATTGCATATATGTGTGTTAATACACAATATTTATCTTTCTCTTCTGACTTACTTCACTCTGTAAAGTGAATGGTTTATCCATTCATCTGTCAATGGACATCTAGGTTGCTTCCATGTTCTAGCTATTGTAAAAAGTGCTGTAGTGAACATTGTGGTACATACGTCTTTTTCAATTTTGGTTTCCTCAGGTTATATGCCTAATAGTGGGATTGCTGGATCATATGGTGGTTTTATTCCTAGTTTTTTAAGAAATCTCTATACTGTCTTCGATAGTGGCTGTATCAACTTACATCCCCGCCAACAGTGCAAGAGGATTACCTTTTCTCCACATCTTCTCCAACATTTATTGTTTGTATACTTTTTGATGGCCATTCTGACTGGTGTGAGATGATATCTCCTTGTAGTTTTGATTTGCATTTTTCTGATAATGACCAATATTGCGCATCTTTTCATGTGTTTGTTAGTCATCTGTATGTATTTTTTGGAGAAATGTTTGTTTAGGTCTTTTCCCCACTTTTCCCCACTTTTTAATTGGATTGTTTGTTTTCCTGGTGTTGGCTTGTGTCTGTTCCTTGTGTATTTTGGAAATTAATCCTTTGTCAGTTATTGCATTTGCTATTATTTTCTCCTTTTCTGAGGGTTGTCTTTTTACCTTGTTTATAGTTTCATTTCCTGTGCAAAAGCTTTTGTTTAGTTAGGTCCCACTTGTTTATTTTTATTTCTATTGTTCTAGGAAGTGTCTCATGGAGGATCTTGCTGTGATTTATGTCATAGAGTGTTCTGCTTATGTTTTCTTCTAAGAGTTTTATAGTTTCTGGTCTTACATGTAGGTCTTTAATTCGTTTGAATTTATCTTTGTTTATGGTGTTAGGAAGTGTTCTAATTTCATTCTTTTACATGTATCTATACAGTTTTCCCAGCACAACTGTTTTTTTTTTTTTATTCCGTATTTCATGTATTTGTTTCAATTTAACATTTTATTTTTATTTTACTTTTTGCTTTTACAGAGTTTTCTTGTTTACAGATATGTATAATCCCAAATGAGTCATATGTATGTCCCTGGCCCCCTCCCTCCTCCACCCCGCTCCCAGTGCCCCCCATCCCATCCCTCCAGGCTGTCGCCCAGCATGGAGAGGCTGTCTTTGTCCCATTGTGTATTCTTGCCTTCTTTGCCAAAAATAAGGTACCCATAGGTGCATGGGTTTATCTCTGGGCTTTCTATCTTGTTCCATTGGTCTGTATTTTTGTTTTTGTGCCTGAACCATATTGTCTTGATGACTGTCGCTTTGCAGTATAGTCTGAAGTCTGGAAGGTTGATTCCTCCAGCTTCATTCTTCTTTCTCAAGACGTCTTTGGCTATCCAGGGTCTTGTGTTTCCATATGAATTGTGAAATTTTTTGTTATAGTTCTATGAAAAATGCCATTGGTAATTTGACAGGGATTGCATTGAATCTGTAGATTGCATTTGTTAGTATAGTCATTTTCACAATATTGATTCTTCCAACCCAGGAACATGGTATATCTCTCCATTTGTTTGTGTCGTCTTTGATTTCTTTCATCAATTCCTCTTTTTTCCTTGGTCACCTGTTAGTTCCTTAAAGGTTATGAAAGCTCTGGATTTGGTTTTTCTTTTTTAAAACCTTTTTATTAAGAGGTATCATTGACATACAAAAAGCTGTACATATTTCATGTATAAAAATGAGTTTAACTTGAGTTTTCTTAAAGTAGAGGTTATAGGAATAAGTTGACTTGGAAAAATGTACTACTAATCATCATTTGCTCTTTTTATAAGAAATGTGTTTCCAAAGGCTCACTCCTGTCCTGTATTCTGTATATATGTGTTGTCTATTTGTGTTGTCTGCAAAGGCTTTTTCTCAGTAAGGGACTAATGATAGTGTGTGGGGAATTGCCCGTCCTGGTTCAAGCATTTTTAAAAATATGATACTTTTCTAACCTGGATTTCTCTAACCCTTCACATAAGTATTAATTGCATATTCATGGTCTTTTATAAACTTCATCTATTATCCTTAGTTTTTCTTTTTTTAAATTTTGCCTCATTGCTCAGCATGCAGGATCTTAGTTCCCCAACTAGGGAGTAGACCAGTGCCCCATGCAATGGAAGCATGGAGTCTTAACCCTGGACCATCACGGAAGTCTCTATCATCCTTAGTTTTTATATAGTCTGTTACAGTAGTGAATTTTTTCATGTGTCTAGTCTTCATGTCTATTCTTTGGTGGCTTGAAGGGTAAAGAATCTGCCTGCAATGCAGGAGATCCTGGTTCAGTCCCTGAGTAGATAAGATCCCCTGGAGCAGGGCATGGCTACCCACTCCAGTCTTCTTGCCTGGAGAATTCCATGGACAGAGGAGCCTGGTGGGCTGCAGTCCGTGGGATTGCAAAGAGTCAGACACGACTGAGTGACTGATATTTAATTGAGTTAAGGAACCATAGTACACTGATATATTTCCAGTTGTTAAACATTTCAGGTTGTTTCTGTCATTTTGTTAGAAAAATGCTAATGTGAACATTTTGACACAGTGTTCTTCTGTTCTTTTGATCATTTCCTTAAGATAGATTTCCAGGAATCAGACAGTTATGTCAAAGGGTATGAACACTTTTATGACTGATAATTCTGCTGGATTGTTTGAAAGAAAAGGTGGACCAGTTCAATAATGATGTTAGTTGTACTGTCCTGGCTTTCTCTAGCCTTTTTGCTAGTATTTTTGTTATTTTTCTTCTTGCAGTGTTAACAAGAACAAAAAGGGCCTTGTATTATTGCACTTTAATTTGAAATTCTTTTCATTCCTACAGAGTAGTAATATTCCCCCTTTTCAAATGTTGATATACTTGTGTGTACACTGACCATGTCTGAAGTCTCTATTTAAACATGAAAGGAGAGAGCTATACCAGTACAGAGTCTATTACCTAGATGGTCGTAAAGGGCCTTAAATATTTTCAGTTTAAACTTTGATGCAACTACTCAACTCTGTTGTACCGTGAAGTAAGGGACTAATGATAGTGTGTGGGAATTGCCCGTCCTGGTTCAAGCATTTTAAAAATATGATACTTTTCTAACCTGGATTTCTCTAACCCTTCACATAAGTATTAATTGCATATTCATGGTCTTTTATAAACTTCATCTATTATCCTTAGTTTTTCTTTTTTTAAATTTTGCCTCATTGCTCAGCATGCAGGATCTTAGTTCCCCAACTAATGAGTAGACCAGTGCCCCATGCAATGGAAGCATGGAGTCTTAACCCTGGACCATCACGGAAGTCTCTATCATCCTTAGTTTTTATATAGTCTGTTACAGTAGTGAATTTTTTCATGTGTCTAGTCTTCATGTCTATTCTTTGGTGGCTTGAAGGGTAAAGAATCTGCCTGCAATGCAGGAGATCCTGGTTCAGTCCCTGAGTAGATAAGATCCCCTGGAGCAGGGCATGGCTACCCACTCCAGTCTTCTTGCCTGGAGAATTCCATGGACAGAGGAGCCTGGTGGGCTGCAGTCCGTGGGATTGCAAAGAGTCAGACACGACTGAGTGACTGATATTTAATTGAGTTAAGGAACCATAGTACACTGATATATTTCCAGTTGTTAAACATTTCAGGTTGTTTCTGTCATTTTGTTAGAAAAATGCTAATGTGAACATTTTGACACAGTGTTCTTCTGTTCTTTTGATCATTTCCTTAAGATAGATTTCCAGGAATCAGACAGTTATGTCAAAGGGTATGAACACTTTTATGACTGATAATTCTGCTGGATTGTTTGAAAGAAAAGGTGGACCAGTTCAATAATGATGTTAGTTGTACTGTCCTGGCTTTCTCTAGCCTTTTTGCTAGTATTTTTGTTATTTTTCTTCTTGCAGTGTTAACAAGAACAAAAAGGGCCTTGTATTATTGCACTTTAATTTGAAATTCTTTTCATTCCTACAGAGTAGTAATATTCCCCCTTTTCAAATGTTGATATACTTGTGTGTACACTGACCATGTCTGAAGTCTCTATTTAAACATGAAAGGAGAGAGCTATACCAGTACAGAGTCTATTACCTAGATGGTCTAAACTTTTTCTGTAAAGGGCCAGGTAGTAAATATTTTCAGTTTTGAAGCCATATGGTCTTTGATGCAACTACTCAACTCTGTTGTACCGTGAAAGCAGCCATAGGCAAATATGCAAATGAATGAGCTTGGCTGTGTTCCAATGAACCTTTATTTATGGAACCTGGAATGTGAATTCCGTCTAATTTTCATGCATCATGAAGTATTATTTTTCTTTATAGACTTTTTCCAGCCATTTGCAACTATAAAAACCATTCTTAGTTCGAGGGCTGAACAAAGTCAGGGGAACCCTGTTCTGCCTTGGGGTGGTCATGACTTACAGAAACTGGTCTAAACAAAAGAAACACCAGCTGAATGAAGGAGACCTAGGTCACAAGGCTGCTCCCATCCTCCAGAGCATTCAAGAACAGCTCCCAACTTGTTTGCTTGCCAGCCTAAATATCCTTTCAATGACAGAATAAGGCCAAGAAGGCTTTCTGAAGCCATTTGGTCCAGGCTTTATACTGATCACCTAAGGAAGTGGAGGGCCCAGAGGTGAAACAGCTCACTGTGGGTGGGTGGGGAGATAGGCCCTGGCCCTCTTCTTATACTGTTTCTAGTCTTCTACTGGAGCACACAGTCCTGGCTCCACAGCCTACCATTACCAAAATGTAACTCTTTAAATACACATTTCAGGATTGTTAAATTTGTCAAACATTTAGATCTGTATGTTTTATTTAAGCATATTAGATCTGTATATTATACTTTAACTGAGGTATAATTTACACCTCAGTTAAAAAGCTGCACATGTTTTATCTGGGAGTGTCGATGGTGGGACTTGTCTGCTTATAGTGATGCCATGAATTGATTGATTAACTCATTAGATGACTTTTGAAAAGCAGGGAGATACAGTGCATGCTAAGTGTTAAATGGGGTACTTTGAAAAGTGACAAATATAGAGCTTCCCTGGTGGTCCAGTGGGTAAAGAGTCTGCCCTGCAGTGCAAGGGGCGCCAGTTTGATCCCTGGCCTGGGAAGATCCCACATGCTGTGGAGTGGCTGAACCTGTGTGTCCAATTACTGAGCCGGAGCTCTGGAGCACATGCACCCAGAGCCGGTGCTCTGCGACAACGGAGGCCACCGCGATGGGAGGCCCACACGGGCCAAAGAACAAAGATAAATGAATGAAAGATCAATACAAGTGCCTCCCCCCAAAAAAGTTTTTTTTTTTTTTTAAAGTGACAAATGTAGCATTAGGTGTGGCTAGAGAGGGGTCAGGCTCAGGTGAGAAGAGAGCTGGGGAGAGCACTGAGGAGCTTTGTTATGAGGTGATTTTAAGATTTCAGAAATAAACTTTATCATTTTGCTTGTGGCTCTCAATTGAATGTGAGAGCTAGGGACATAGTAAGTACAAAGCAATTCAGACAAGTTCAGAGCTCATTCAGAGGCCAGCTGAAAACTTGTTGGATAATGTCTCCAAAATATTGTAGGCCCTTAGCTTAATTTTTTTGGTCAGATGCAAGACCTGTTGCTAAGACATCCAGGAAAGGAAGTCTGTCTTGTCTGTGTTAAGTGTGGTCTTTAAATCAAACTGCCATCCAGCAGAAGGAACTCATTATTTGGACCATTCACATAGGATGTTTAAATACTGCACAATCTGATGTGTGTGTGCACTGCTAGGGACGCTAGAGTAAACCCAATTTTAGGTGGCCCCAAATGGTGTATGCAATCTGTGTTACTCTGCCCTGCAAGTCAGTACCCTGGCCTTTAGTATCAGGAATGTGCAGGGCTGGAAGTGGGAAGAGTACTAAGGAGGCTCCCTGGAACCAGAGGAGGGAGAAGGCCAGGTATTGAGCACAGTGAGTGCAGGTCTGTAGGGTCCATGAAAAAGAGTGGATGCTATTTTGCCCTCCAGGGGTATCCAGACCACTGTTGGATGCAACATGACTAGTGGAAGGAATTAGGAGCCTCTTGCAGTGCAGTGCATACAACTGGAGAGCAGATCCTGGTATTTTCCCATCAGAGTACTGACCTGATCCTCCATCCGCAGGGCAGATAATTCGGGGATGATGAGATGATACTGACTGGCAGAGGAGGCCCGGGAGAACTCCCCAGGGTGATGCCAACTGCTAGCAAGTGTGGCAGGGTCTAGGGTGCAGGAGGCCAGCGAAGCTGTCTGGAAGTGGCAGGTGGAAATTGAATAGTTTAGGAAAAGATATAATTCCTTTTGGAGACTCTGTATTTCCTCATAATAAGAAGAAGGACTTCATGAAAGGCTTAGTACTGCTTTACTGTAAGAGAAAGAGGTTTTTGTTTTGAGAGAACAGAGGCAAGAGGCCAATTAGGAAGGTCTTGAGTGAGTCTCTGTATTAAGGATCTCGGTGAAATTCATGGCACTGGAAATGCAGAGTGGTTCATTCTCAAATTGGAAAGAACTTGAAAGAGATGGGGCTAAGGGGAAGAAATTTTCAGACCAGAAAAACTGCTTTAGCTTTCCTATCTCTTATCCAAGTGTTGATGGAGAAAAACAGCTTCAAATTCCTGGTGTGATTAGATTGTTAGGAAGTTTGAGGGGAAAAAAAAACACAACACACATACCACACAGAAAACCTTGCCTGGGTTAATGAGGCTATTTATAAAACAGTTTGAAAGAGATCACCAGGGATTTAGGGACCCAGAAAGGCTGTGCCAGGGTAACATACTGCTGAGACAGGAGTTTGAAATGAGTGGGATGGCCCTCCAGAGAGGGTTGGGTCAGCTTCCCCCACTCCCCATGCACGCTGGAAATCCCCCTCTCTCTGGTTGCTTCTTGCCTTTTGCTGGGGCTTTCCCTGCAAAGTGTGTTTGTGGATATGGGGTTCAAGGTCTGGGACATAGCTCCTTTAATGGATGGAAGTATTTTTGTCCCCTTACTGGACTGGCTCTTTCCTGAGCACTTTCCCTGTGGGAACTCTGGGAGTGGTTACAGCCTAGCCCTTGGAGCCACACTGCCCATCAGAGCTCCCTCCAGCCCCAGCTCTTAGTCACTGGCTGTAGCTGCTTACCCTCAGTTCTGCATCTAGAAAATAGACATCAGAAGAGCTGCTGCCTCGTTGGGGGAGCTTGTGAGGGCTAACTCAGTTATGTCTGTAGGTCCTTACAACAGCGCCTGGCACAGGAAGCAGGTGTGGTGTGGTGTTAGGGATTGTGAATGGGGAGAGATTATTGTATTGACCTATGATTCTCTCAGAGCTCACAGTAAACTTCAGCGAGTGGCTTGCGTTAAGAATAGGCTCCCACAGGGATGGTGGGAGGGGAGGAGTGGCCAGTGGAGGAACTGGGGGCAGGCAGCTCAGCAGCTCATTCATCTCGCAGGTTCTCTCCAGTCTGTTCTGGTTTCCTGGCTCCCCAGCGTGCTAATATGGTCTAGCAGAAGAATGCAGAAACTCTTAAGAGTTTTTAAAAAAGGATGAGAATACTAAATGGTGTTGGAGGGGAAGGAGATGCAAACAATGGAAAAGCATGTGATCCTGCAGTGGAGAGCGAAAGGCCAAGGACAAGCATTTTTAAACTAGAATGTTATCATGATTATCATGAAGGTTATCATGAAGGTTTCATGATAGAAAATTAAGATAAAAGCATATGATGAAAAATAAAATTAGGGAAAGGGGAAGAGTTTAGATACTTAAAAGAAACAAGATGTTTTCTAAAAATTAAAGGAATGATCCGCCAATATCCAAAAGTGAAAAATGGAGGAGAAAAATAGTGACTGGCCCAGACTGTGCACTTTCTAAGCACTAGTCACTAACACATGATGGGCATCTGAATTTCAGTTAACCCTATCAACATCCCTGGGACCCAGCCGTGGTTTTTTTGTTTGTTTGTTTTTTTATTTTATTTTATTTTTTTGGGGGGGTCGGGTTGGGGAGGGAGAGGGGCGGGTGGGCCACTTCTATTGGTCTTTCATTTATCTATTTTCATCCATCTTTGTTCTTTGGCCCGTGTGGGCCTCCCATCGCGGTGGCCTCGGTTGTCACAGAGCACCGGCTCTGGGCACATGTGCTCCAGCACTCCAGCTTGGCAATTGGACACATGGGTCCAGCTGCTCTGCGGCACGTGGGATCTTCCCAGGCCAGGGCTCGAACCGGCGCCCCTTGCACTGCAAGGCGGTGTCCTTACCCACTGGACCACCAGGGAAGCCCCTCAGCCATGTTTTGTGTGACAGAACAGCGTTGCAACACAGTGAAGTCACCTTTTAGAAAGTCACTGAGCTGATTTCACAGTCCAAACTCTTGACCACCTGACTCTGCCAAATGGCTGGACCTTCATCAAAGAGGGGACGGAAACCCCCCAACAGCTCCCAGAGAACAGAACCCTCCTCTGGCTGAGAGCCTGAAAATAGGTTCTGCAGGCTTCAGGGGGAGTGTCTTGTGGAAGAGAGCCAGGAGTTCAGGGGATGAAGAACCCACCTCTGACTTCTTGAAAGCCAGTCAAAACCAGGTGGTTGAGAGGGATAACCTGAATCAACCTTGGACTGAGCAGCTGGGCCGGTAGGTCCGGGTGGGGAATGTGAACGAGTCACACTGCCAAGGGTAGGAAATACCATGGCTTAAGCTCAACAGTCAGTGGCTATTACAGTGGGCCTCAGATTTTGAGAGGCCATATGGAGTGATTAGGCCTGATGCAAGTTGACAAGCACTTAACCCATCAAAGGAGTAACTGCTACAGCTGATAGTCACATAATGAACCATGGATTCACTGTTGCCAGCCTTCTAAATCTTTAAGAGAATCTGTAAATTCAGAGTTGTATGAGAAATCTTTCTGATTTTTAGATGTTGGCAACTAACTTAAAAAATAAAAATGCTGTGTTGGCACAGTTTATCAACCATGTGGAAGCCAAATATACCAAAAATCTGCACACTGGGCAGCCTATCTCTAAAGTAGACAAACACTGGCAAATCCTTACAGGATACATGGAGAGCTCTAACTCCTATAATGTCTAATTAGTACAGGACAAGGTTCTGGGTAGTTTTAAAAAAAAATGAGTCAAGTTGGGCTTCCCTGGTGCTCCAGTGGGTAAAGAGTCCGCCTTACAGAGCATGGGGCACCAGTTTGATACCTGACCCAGGAAGATCTCATGTGCCACGGAGCAGCTGGACTGGTGTGACCAATTACAAGCTAGCTGTCTGGAGTGCATGTGCCCAGAGCCAGTGCTCTGCAACAAGAGAGGCCACCGATGGGAGGCCCACACAGACTGAAGAATAAAGATGGACCACCAGGGAAGCCCCTCAGCCATGTTTTGTGTGACAGAACAGCGTTGCAACACAGTGAAGTCACCTTTTAGAAAGTCACTGAGCTGATTTCACAGTCCAAACTCTTGACCACCTGACTCTGCCAAATGGCTGGACCTTCATCAAAGAGGGGACGGAAACCCCCCAACAGCTCCCAGAGAACAGAACCCTCCTCTGGCTGAGAGCCTGAAAATAGGTTCTGCAGGCTTCAGGGGGAGTGTCTTGTGGAAGAGAGCCAGGAGTTCAGGGGATGAAGAACCCACCTCTGACTTCTTGAAAGCCAGTCAAAACCAGGTGGTTGAGAGGGATAACCTGAATCAACCTTGGACTGAGCAGCTGGGCCGGTAGGTCCGGGTGGGGAATGTGAACGAGTCACACTGCCAAGGGTAGGAAATACCATGGCTTAAGCTCAACAGTCAGTGGCTATTACAGTGGGCCTCAGATTTTGAGAGGCCATATGGAGTGATTAGGCCTGATGCAAGTTGACAAGCACTTAACCCATCAAAGGAGTAACTGCTACAGCTGATAGTCACATAATGAACCATGGATTCACTGTTGCCAGCCTTCTAAATCTTTAAGAGAATCTGTAAATTCAGAGTTGTATGAGAAATCTTTCTGATTTTTAGATGTTGGCAACTAACTTAAAAAATAAAAATGCTGTGTTGGCACAGTTTATCAACCATGTGGAAGCCAAATATACCAAAAATCTGCACACTGGGCAGCCTATCTCTAAAGTAGACAAACACTGGCAAATCCTTACAGGATACATGGAGAGCTCTAACTCCTATAATGTCTAATTAGTACAGGACAAGGTTCTGGGTAGTTTTAAAAAAAAATGAGTCAAGTTGGGCTTCCCTGGTGCTCCAGTGGGTAAAGAGTCCGCCTTACAGAGCATGGGGCACCAGTTTGATACCTGACCCAGGAAGATCTCATGTGCCACGGAGCAGCTGGACTGGTGTGACCAATTACAAGCTAGCTGTCTGGAGTGCATGTGCCCAGAGCCAGTGCTCTGCAACAAGAGAGGCCACCACGATGGGAGGCCCACACAGACTGAAGAATAAAGATGGATGAAGATAAATAAATAAAAAACCAATAAAAGAGGCCAAAAATTTTTTTTTGAAAAATGAGTCAAATTAAGACATCACTACAGCAGTTAAAGGATGTTTGTGCAAAAAGCACAGCAGGTCCATTGAGAGAGAGGTAACGAAGCCCATCAGGTAGTGATTTTAGCTTTTGCAACGCTATGGGTGATTTCTTCCAGCCATTTGGAAATAGGAAATGTGGAGGCCAGGTGAAAGGTAAGGATCAGGAGATATAGAATGGGAGCATATGGCTGACAGCTTCTGAGGGTAGTGAAGGTGGGAGAAGAAGGGAGGATGTAACCCTGGGCAGGTGTTCCCGGTGGAAGATGCAGATCAGATGGGCAGGGCAAGGCAATCCAGAGAGGAGCAGAGATCACAGATGGGGAACGAGGGTGTTACTCAGGTCCTCACTGAGGACAGATCTCCTGGGTTTTAGAGAGTAGTTCCGTAAAATGACAGGAGTGAAAACTGGGTTGCAAAGGGTGGGGGTGAGAGGTTTGGATAAAGGAAGAGTCAGAAAAAGCAGGAATGATGGAGGCAAAATTTTATTTTTTGAAATTTTAATTGAGGTAAAATACACATAACATGTAGTAAAATGCACATAGCAAAGAGTCCAAGATGACTTAGCAAATAAACAACAACACATAACATAAAACTTAGGATCTTAACCATTTCAGTAGTGTTAAGTATAGTCACATTGTTGGGCAACTGATCTGCAGAGCCTTTTCATCTTGCAAAACAAAAAATTTTTACCCTTTAAACAACAACTCTTGATTCCTTTTGCTCCCAACCCCTACAACCACCATTCTGCTTTCTCTCTCTGAGAATTTGATGACACTGGGTGCCTCGTAGACACGGAGTCATCTAGCATTTGCTTTTTGTGGCTGGCTTATTTTACTTAACTTTAATCCTCAAAGTTCATCCATATGGTAACATCTTTTAGGATTTCCTTCCTTTTGAAGGCTGCATAGTATTCCATTGTGTGTATACATCATTTTTGTTTGTCCGTTCATCTGTCCATGAGCATTTGGGTTGCTTCCACCTTTCAGCTTTTATTGCTTTTGGGAGGGAGGAAATGATCTCTCTGAAAAGGAAAGAGAAAAGTTCGGGTTCAGATGCTAGAATTACTAATGCTAGGATGCAGGAGGGTAGGATTGGCAGGACTGTTAGTGGCTAAATATATATTATATATGAGCCAGAATCTACCCAGTAGTGAATTCGAGAAGGAGAAGGTGATATTTGTCAGAGTGTTTGTTTCTGATGATACTATCATATGCATTGTTGATGTCTTGCTGCCTATGCTGAGAGTATTTTATAGGTCCTCACACTTTATCAGGTGTCATTCATAAAACATTGCTGCTACTTGCTTCTTTTTCTTTATTGGAATATAGTTGCTTTACAACATTGTCTTAGTTTCTGGTGTACAGCAAAGTGAATCAGCTATATGTATACATAGTATTCCCTCCTCTTTGGGTATCCTTCCCCTTTTAGGTCACTACAAAGCACTGAGGAGAGTTCCCAGTGGTATACAGTAGGTTCTCATTGGTTGTTTAATACATAGTACAGTTATATATGTCAATCCCATTCTCCCAGTTCATCCCACCCTTCTTACCCTCCTTTATATCTGTACATTTGTTCTCTATATCTGTATGTCTTGTTTCTGCTTTGCAAATAAGTTAATCTTTACCATTTTTCTGGATTATGCATTAATATATTTGTTTTTCTCTTTCTGACTTATTTCACTCTGTATAACAGTCTCTAGGTACATCCACGTCTCTGCAAATGGCACAATTCTGTTCCTTTTATGGCTGAGTGGTATTCCATTGTATATATGTACCACATCTTTATCCATTCGTCTGTCAGTGGACATTTAGGCTACTTCCATGTCCTGGCTATTGTAAATAGTGCTGGCTACTTGCTTCTTAAGTGAATATTAAGCTTATGTTAATCTCTGTTGCATTTTATTTTGTCTCCAAAGACTAGGACAGGAAAGAAGGCCATGTCACTTTGTCATTGTTGAGGATGTCACCCTGTGCTTAGGCTCACTGCATGGCATGTGTGCTCAGTAAATCCTCCCAGAGAAGCTATGCTAACAACATTGCATATCTGCTCCTTAGTCCTTTTTTTTTTTTTTTTTGCTTTTCTCCATCATGCCTCTTTTATTTATATTTATTTTCATCCATCTTTTTATTCTTTGGCGTGTGTGGGCCTCCCATTGTAGTGGCGTCTCTCACTACAGAGCACTGGCTCTGGGTGCATGTGCTTCAGAGCGCTGGCTTATAACTGGGCACACTGGTCCAGCCGCTCCATGGTACTTGGGATCTTCCCGGGCCAGGGATTGAACCAGTGCCCCTTGCACTGCAAGGTGGACTCTTTACCCACTGGACCACCAGGGAAGCCCCCTCCTTAGTCTTTTCACTCCACAACTGGATACAGTATGCATTCAGCCATATCTAGCATCTTGATTGTCATTGACTGTTCCCCCTACAGCACATTCTGTGACATTGTGGCTCAGTGGTTCCTGACTAGGATTGACCAGGGAGTTTCTGGATGTTTTATAAAAACCCACATGCCTGGGCTCTCTCCTGAGAGCAACCAGATCAGAATCCCTGGTACCAGGATAGCTCTGCAGTGAGAGTTCTTAGTTTTTGATTTTAAAGTATTTTCACCGGGTAATGTTCTGAGCTGATTCTGAATACATAGTTTTAATGGAAATTTTAATTTTTTTCTTTTTTGATAGATAGAACAGTGGATTAATTTCATCAATTCATTCTTGATAGATTTGTCAGTAATTAAGATTTTTTTTTTAAACATTTATTTTATTTATTTATCTTTTGGGGGAGTGGGGTGGGGAGGGGTGGGGACAGGCGGGCCACTTCTATTGGTCTTTCATTTATCGTTTTTCATCCATCTTTGTTCTTTGGCTCCTGTGAGCTTCCCATCGCGGTGGCCTCTGTTGTCACAGAGCACCGGCTCTGGGCGCATGTGCTCCAGAGCTCTGGCTCAGTAATTGGACACATCAGTCCAGCCGCTCTGCAGCACGTGGGATCTTCCCAGGCCAGGGATCGAACCAGTGCCCCTTGCACTGCAAGGTGGACTCTTTACCCACTGGACCACCAGGGAAGCCCCCTCCTTAGTCTTTTCACTCCACAACTGGATACAGTATGCATTCAGCCATATCTAGCATCTTGATTGTCATTGACTGTTCCCCCTACAGCACATTCTGTGACATTGTGGCTCAGTGGTTCCTGACTAGGATTGACCAGGGAGTTTCTGGATGTTTTATAAAAACCCACATGCCTGGGCTCTCTCCTGAGAGCAACCAGATCAGAATCCCTGGTACCAGGATAGCTCTGCAGTGAGAGTTCTTAGTTTTTGATTTTAAAGTATTTTCACCGGGTAATGTTCTGAGCTGATTCTGAATACATAGTTTTAATGGAAATTTTAATTTTTTTCTTTTTTGATAGATAGAACAGTGGATTAATTTCATCAATTCATTCTTGATAGATTTGTCAGTAATTAAGATTTTTTTTTTAAACTTTTTTTTTTTTTTTTTTTTTTTGGGGGGGGGGGGGGGGGGGGGGGGGGGGACAGGCGGGCCACTTCTATTGGTCTTTCATTTATCGTTTTTCATCCATCTTTGTTCTTTGGCTCCTGTGAGCTTCCCATCGCGGTGGCCTCTGTTGTCACAGAGCACCGGCTCTGGGCGCATGTGCTCCAGAGCTCTGGCTCAGTAATTGGACACATCAGTCCAGCCGCTCTGCAGCACGTGGGATCTTCCCAGGCCAGGGATCGAACCAGCGCCCCTTGCACTGCAAGGCAGTGTCCTTACCCACTGGACCACCAGGGGAAGCCCAGTGATTAAGATTTTGAGTGTACAAAGCAGCATTTCCAGAGTTCTGAAACCATGTTTCATCATGTACCATATACACCTTCCCATATATGTGCTTCATTCATTAAACAAATATGTATCATGTACCTGCCTATGTGCTAGACATGGGTCTCAAGAATTGAGGAAATGGGTCCCTATATTGTCTCTTATCTTGTAGAACTTATGTTCTAGCTTCCATTCTTTCTGTTTGGATTTGATGGTCTAGAGATAACAATAGCAATCACATGGTTTACATACTGTTTTAAATACTTCACATGTTTGGATTTATTCATTCCTCACAGGACGCTATGAAGTAGAGACTATCATCACTCCTGTTTTATAGATGAGGAAGCTGAGGCAGAGAGGTGAAGTAATTAGTCCATGGCACACATCCATTACATGGTATAGTGGAATGTAAAGCCGGGTAACCTGACTCTAAAGTCACTATACCCTCCTCTCTTCCTGTCATAGCAGGACACCTGTCATAGCAAACACAAAAGTTCCTTCCTGTTGATAGCAAACACAAAAGTTTGCCTTAAGCCAGGCAGCAGGCACAAGCAACAGAGGTTCAAACGTCTGGACCATATCCTGTTAGTCCCAGTGACTCAAGTATAATTCCTCAGTATAATTCCTTATCTCTTAATTTGGAAGGCTTTCCATTTTCTCTACCACCTTCTTTAATATTGGCAGACTCTGTTACTGGATTTGCTTAGTCATCTGTTCTAATGAAGGATACAGAGAAGACATTTGGGACTTTAGAAGGAGAAGATCAATGACAAAGAGGAGAATGAGAATCCACCCAAAGTTACGTTCAGATCTTTCAACGGATTTTTCTTGTGGATCCAAAGCTGATTACTCCAGTATTGATTTCACTTTATCCAGGTCAAAAGCTCAAATGGAATGTGAGGCATTGGGTCTTTTTTGGTTGTAACATCCTGCATCCCCGTGTGCCTGCTGGGGCTTGTTCTTGAGAGGTGTCTGGTGACAGATCCGACTCCTGTCTATCTCACACTGGGGTCACTGGGCATCACACTGGGGTCATGCATCCATCCCAGATAGGTTGTGCCCAAGATGCTGCCCTGGGCTGTGGCCCCCACTGCAACACAGGCATATCTAAGCAGCCACATGTGTGATTCTCCATCATACACCTTTGGTTAAGAATTGGGTGAAGCTGTGCCCTCATTTGTGTCAGTAGCCCTCTGTTCCTGAGGTGACTCTGCTTTCCGATTGTCCTCTGATAATAACGCAGCATGTCACATCTTCATGGTTACATCTCTGTCTTCATTTCAGTTTTCTGGGGTAAATTCTTAGAGGTCAAATTTTGGTCAAAGGAGAGGCATATTGTTAAGGTGGGATGTAAACCAGTGTGGCCAGTACCATGTGAAAGCAGAGGCAGCTGGTGAAGTGGAGAAAGTGTTGGGCCAGAAGTGAGGGGGTTTGAGCTCCATGGACTACAGCAGAGATTCTTCTCTGGTATGCCTGCCTACAGGACCAAGAGCCCCAGTGATGTCTGCACCATCGTGCAGGCAGATTCATAATAGCACTCCTTCTACAAAAGAAGAAAATGAAGCCAAGGGAAAGGAAACAAAACCAAATAACTTGTCCAAAGCCCTAACCTTGCTGGCTGCATAGTCCTGTCCCTTTGTGCACTGGTGATGGCTTACTTGAGAATTGCTTCAGAGTTTCAAAGAAGCTATCACTGTCCTACATGAAAAGAAAATCGAGATTACTAGCTAAAGTCTAGTTCATTTTAAGGCCTCTGATAGATGGACAGAAATCAGAGATTTCCCCCACACAGATGGCGTGGATGTGGTTCTAAAGCTCATTACTCCAGTATTAATTTCACTTTCATATCTTTACAGGGAAACTTTATGGTGATGTACCTTTCATAGAGGAAAGACACAGACATCGGTATGAGGTATGGCTTTCACAGTAAATTACTGTAGGGTAAGAGGGCTTCCCTGGTGACTCAGTGGTTCCAACCTTCTCTTTAGAACACTTATATAACTATATATAAATCTTTTGGTTTAGTCACAGGGGAAGTAAGATAGTTTCAATCCTCAAGCAGATTTTTGATTTAGGGAGAGATAGTTAATTATACATAACTCAAGGGAAGAAACAAGTTGGGGGGCTGGCTATAAAGAGCTAGTCTTAAGGTTTCAAGAGAGAATATCTGTGTCAAAGTCCTACTTTTTTTCATTATGTAAGGTTCAGGTATATAGCATTGTAGTTTAACATCTGTGTACTGTACAGAGTAATCTCCACCAAAAGCCTAGTTACCATGCATCATCATGCAGTTGATCCTCTTCACTCATTTTGCCTACCCTCCAACCCCCTTGGAGGTGACCCTGCTGGTCACCACTAATCTGCTCTCTGTGAGTTGTTTTTGTTTTATTTTGTTCATTAGTTGGTTTTGTTTTGTTTTACGTTCTTCACGATGGTCACAATCTTTGGTCAAAAAAGGCATGATTTGGTTACATCTCTGTCTTCATTTCAGTTTTCTGGGGTAAATTCTTAGAGGTCAAATTTTGGTCAAAGGAGGCATATTGTTAAGGTGGGATGTAAACCAGTGTGGCCAGTACCATGTGAAAGCAGAGGCAGCTGGTGAAGTGGAGAAAGTGTTGGGCCAGAAGTGAGGGGGTTTGAGCTCCATGGACTACAGCAGAGATTCTTCTCTGGTATGCCTGCCTACAGGACCAAGAGCCCCAGTGATGTCTGCACCATCGTGCAGGCAGATTCATAATAGCACTCCTTCTACAAAAGAAGAAAATGAAGCCAAGGGAAAGGAAACAAAACCAAATAACTTGTCCAAAGCCCTAACCTTGCTGGCTGCATAGTCCTGTCCCTTTGTGCACTGGTGATGGCTTACTTGAGAATTGCTTCAGAGTTTCAAAGAAGCTATCACTGTCCTACATGAAAAGAAAATCGAGATTACTAGCTAAAGTCTAGTTCATTTTAAGGCCTCTGATAGATGGACAGAAATCAGAGATTTCCCCCACACAGATGGCGTGGATGTGGTTCTAAAGCTCATTACTCCAGTATTAATTTCACTTTCATATCTTTACAGGGAAACTTTATGGTGATGTACCTTTCATAGAGGAAAGACACAGACATCGGTATGAGGTATGGCTTTCACAGTAAATTACTGTAGGGTAAGAGGGCTTCCCTGGTGACTCAGTGGTTCCAACCTTCTCTTTAGAACACTTATATAACTATATATAAATCTTTTGGTTTAGTCACAGGGGAAGTAAGATAGTTTCAATCCTCAAGCAGATTTTTGATTTAGGGAGAGATAGTTAATTATACATAACTCAAGGGAAGAAACAAGTTGGGGGGCTGGCTATAAAGAGCTAGTCTTAAGGTTTCAAGAGAGAATATCTGTGTCAAAGTCCTACTTTTTTTCATTATGTAAGGTTCAGGTATATAGCATTGTAGTTTAACATCTGTGTACTGTACAGAGTAATCTCCACCAAAAGCCTAGTTACCATGCATCATCATGCAGTTGATCCTCTTCACTCATTTTGCCTACCCTCCAACCCCCTTGGAGGTGACCCTGCTGGTCACCACTAATCTGCTCTCTGTGAGTTGTTTTTGTTTTATTTTGTTCATTAGTTGGTTTTGTTTTGTTTTAGATCTAACATATGAATGAAATAATATTTGTCTTTCTTTGGTTTATTTCACTTAGCATAATAGACTCAAAGTCCATCCATATTGTTGCAAAAGGCATGTTTTTATTCTTTTTTTATGGCTGGGTAGTATTCTATTTTATATATATATATAATCTCACTTACATTGCTTCTGTTTCTTGGCTATTGTAAATAATGCTCCAACGAAGTGTGCATATATATTTTTGAATTAGTGTTTTCATGTTCTTTGAATAAGTACCCAGAAGTGGAGTAGCTAAGTCACATGCTAGTTCAAGTCTTAATTTTTTAAGGAGTCTCCATACTGTTTTCTATAGTGACTGAACCAATTTATAGTCCCACCAGCACTATGGGGCTTTTCCCTACATCCTTTCCCATATTTGTTACTCCCTTTCTTTCTGATGATAGCCTTTCTAACAGGTTTGAGGTGATACCTCATTGTGGTTCTGACTTACATTTACCTGATAATTTGTGATGCTGAACATCATTTCATGTACCTTTTGGCCACCTGTATGTCTTCTTTGGAGAAATGTCTATTCAGATCTTCTTCCCATTAAAAAATTTTTTTGTTTTTTAGTGTTGAGGTATATGAGTTCTTTATATATTTTGGATATCAATCCTTTATCAGATATATGGTTTGCAAATTTCTTCTTCCATTCAGTAGGTTGCCTTGTTTTGTTTTATTTGTTTGTTTATTCTTTGACCTCACCATGGGCTTGTGGGATCTGAGTTCCCCAACCAGGAACTGAACCCATGTGCCCTGCGGTAGTTATAGCCACTGAACTACCACGGAATTCCCTTCCTTTTTTTTTTTTTTGAATTTTTATTTTACTTTTAACTTTTACAGAGTTTTGTTATTTACAGATATGTATGTTCCCAGATTAGTCATATGTATATCCCCCCACATCCCACCCCTCCAGACTGTCGCACAGCACCCCTGCAGGATCCCCTTTTCTCACAGCACAGTGACAATAGCTGTTTTCTTCACATATGATAGTACAGGTTTTCATGCTACTTCATTTACGCCTCCCACCCACTGTTCATTCCCCACAACCTTTTTGTTTTGATGATGCTTTCCTTAGCTATGTAGAAACTTTTTAGTTTGATGTAGTCTCACAGTCCTACTTTTTGAAACTTATCTTTGGGTAAAAGAAGATGAGCATCCCAGGTTTAAGGGTTGTGATTAAACTATTTCTCAGGTTCATCATGAGTTTAAAAATAGGCTTTGAGGTTTAAATATAAATAGAAATTAACTATTGGTTAGAGTGTCACAAAAATCATTTTCATAAGCTGACATGTCTGTACTGCTCTGCTGTCCAAAGACACTTCACTTCTTGTTTTCCCAGGTGAATCCTAGCCTGATCAGCCAACTTGAGCAGAAAGACTTAAGTTTTGTAGGTCAGGATGTTGATGGAGAGAGAATGGAAATCATTGAACTGGCAAGTAAGTGGTCTCTTCATTTTTTTTTTTTCGGCCACTTCTATTGGTCTTTCATTTATCTATTTTCATCCATCTTTGTTCTTCGGCCCATGTGGGCCTCCCATCACAGTAGCCTCTCTCGTTGAAGAGCACAGGCTCTGGGCGCATGCACTCTAGAGCTCTGGCTCAGTAGTTGAACACATCAGTCCAGCTGCTCTGTGGCACGTGGGATCTTCCCAGGCCAGGGATCGAACCAGCACCCCTTGCACTGCAAGGCGGTATCATTACCCACTGGACCACCACCAGGGAAGCCCCTGGTCTCTTCATTTTTGAAAATTTTTGTATTGATTATGATGAGCTAATGTCTGTTTGTAGGCATACAAATATATAACTTGAGACCCATTTTGTTTGTTCCCTTTTTTCTCTCTCTTTTTTTTAATAAATATGCAACTAAATAGAAATAATATGCACTAAATATAAAGTGCATGAAAAACAGATCACTTATAATACTCATTATTTTGGGGCTTATTAATGTGAATCTGCCATAAAATGATGTAGTGTGAAGAGCCTGCCTGTTCTACCAGTTATATGCTTCCTTAGCGTCCTTGCCCATTTCCTGAGGTGTCTCTTGTTTCTAGCCTCCGGGTTCGGTGGTCTGGGAAAGACAGGCATCCCACTGTCGAGTGGCACTCTGCTTTCTTCCTCTTCTGAGGAAGAATAGCCTGATGCTCTCCTCACTACTGGTGACTGACTGTGCAGTACATGTGACAATAATCTGTTGGATAAATCACCCTCATTTATTGAATGCTTGGTGTATACAGGATATTCTAAAAATGGTAGCATGATTTTCTAGAACCTGCCTTTCCAATCTGTATACTTTGGGCTCCAGATAACCCAGACTACTTACTCTTCTAACTTTCCTACTCCTTTTTCCATCTTAGCCCATGTCACTGTTCTTCTTCCTCAGATTCCTTTTCTCTGTCTCTTTCCTTTTCTGTCTCTGATCTGTTCAGGTACTTTAGAAATCCCAAGCAGAGAGGAGATATGAAGTTGGGAAAGGCTTCTTTGACCATAGTAGCGTGTTATCTGGACTTAGAAGGCAAGCAGTGGACATTTGAGCATGCATTTGTTGGATGCTTCTCACCAGACCCCTTGCTAGGGACTCCGTGCACCTATGTGACTTACAAGGCAGGTGATGTTATTATCTCTTTATGGAGAAGGAGACTGGAGTGCAGAGGTCAGTCAGCCAGGGCCATCCAGCTAGTTACTGGAGGGCCTGCATGTAAACCAGGCCATAGCCTCCTTCTGCCACCACCTCCGTAGGACTTTATTGTTTTTTTTGTTTTCAGTGGACATTCCACCTAAGATTATCAATCCATGCCTGAAGTTTTAAATTAGAATATGAGGATATATCTTCTCTAGTCCTTTTAATGGAATGCCCATTATTTACAATTTTTATAGTGTGAGTCACTGTTTGGTGTTAAGTCTCTGGTATATGAGAGGGCAGAGAGATTTCTTAAGCAAATTACTGTTTCTTTACATTGTTCAAGTACTCATTCTTTTTAATTCTCCTGGCCCTCATTATTATCAGCAAACACTTAAAAGCTTCTTTCATTGCAAAGATTTCCTTTCCCATTGACCCTTTCAGATTTCATGTGAGTTGGAAAGGAAATGAAACCCACTGTAAAATCTTGCAGTTTTTAAAACGCTGACTGCAAGGGAATTCGTTTTATTCAGGAAAACTTCCCAGAAGACTTTGATCTTAGTTACTCTTACCATATCCATGAGCCTCTACATTGCTAAAGGAGTTCTAAAAGGAACAACAAAGCTTGTCATTAGTATAATGTCAGAATATATTTCAGAGCAATTAAGAGCATTATTTAAAAGATTCTCTGAATATCATTAAAATAAAAACTTTTCAGTCTCTTTCCTCATTTTGGAATAGGGGAGTTTTTGAGTAAAGTGATTCAGAGCAATAATCCATTCATTCAAATATTCTTTCCCTGGCTATGACATGATCTATTGCTCAGCTTCTGTCTGTAGTGGTACAAAAACACAATTATTGTCAGCTTCTTTCAGAGACATCCCTAGATGTTTTGCTGTAGGATTCATCACATATTTAATTTAAAAACTGTATTGCTTTCTTTTCTAAGGGCAGATGGTTTCTCTTTTTCTTTTCTTGAGGGAACACTTTCCTGTGAGGAGGGGCATTCCTCTCACTAAGCTTTCATACTTGAGTGTCCTTCTAATTCCAGGAGGCTTCTTCCTAGATACGATGTAGAGGATTTCTATACTAGAATTTTCTGAATTCAGAGTTCTCTATTAGAACCTGCTGTAATAATGGAGTACGGCTGAAGGCTAGCTTGAAGGATTTTGAACATAACCTTACTGTGATGTGAAATGAGCACAATTATACAGTAGTTTGAACATTTTTTGGCATTACCATTCTTTGGAATTGGAATGAAAATTGACCTTTTCTAGTCCTGTAACCACTGCTGAGTTTTCCAAATTTGCTGGCACATTGAATGCAGCACTTTAACAGCATCATCTTTTAGGACTTTAAATAGCTCAGCTGGAATTCCATCACCTCCACTAGCTCTGTTCGTAGTAATGCTTCCTAGGGCCCACTTGACTTCACGTTCCAGGATGTCTGGCTCTAGGTGAATGACCACACTGTTGTGGTTATCCAGGTCATTAAGACCTTTTTAATACAGTTTTTCTTTGTATTTCTGCCATCTCTTCTTAATCTCCTCTGTTTCTGGTAAATCCTTACCATTTTTGTCATTTACCTTGCCCATTCTTGCATGAAATGTTCCCTTGGTATCTCCAGTTTTCTTGAAGAGATCTCTAGTTTTTCTCATTGTATTGTTTTCCTCTATTTCTTTGCATTGTTCATTTAAGAAGGCCTCCTTGTCTTTCCTTGCCATTCTCTGAAGCGTTACATTCAGGTGGGTATAGCTTTCCCTTTCTCCCTTGCCTTTCTATCCTCTTCTTTCCTCAGCTATTTGTAAGGCCTCCTCAGACAACCACTTTGCCTTCTTGCATTTCTTTTTCTTTGGGATGATTTTGGTAACTGCCTTTATATACAGTGCTATGAACCTCTGTCCCTAGTTCTTCAGGCACTCTATTGGATCTAATCCCTTGAATCTATTCTTCACCTCCACTGTATAATCATAAAGGATTTGATTTAAGTCTTACTTGAATGGCCTAGTGATTTTCCCTTCTTTCTTCAATGTAAGCCTGAATTTTGCAATAAGGTGGAGCTCATGGTCTCAACCACAGTCAGCTCCACATCTTGTTTTTACTGACTGTATAGGACTTCTTCATCTTCAACTGCAAATAATATAATCAGTCTGACTTTGGTTTTGACCATTTGATGATGTCCATGTGTAGAGTCGTCTCTTGTGTTGTTGGAAAAAGAGTGTTTGCTATGGCCAGTGTGTTGTCTTGACAAAACGGTTAGCCTTTGCCCTGCTTCATTTTGTTCTCCAAGGCCAAACTTGCCTGTTACTCCAGGTGTCTCTTGTCTTTCTACTTTTGCAATCTAATCTCCTATGATGAAAAGGGTATCTTTTTTTGGTGTTAGTTCTAGAAAGTCTTGTAAGTCTTCATAGAACTGATCAGCTTATTCGGCATTAGTGGTTGAGGTATAGACTTGGATTACTATGATGTTGAATGGTTTGCCTTGGAAATGAACTGAGGTCATTCTATTGTTTTTGAGATTGCACCCAAATACTGCATTTTAGACTCTCTTGTTGACTGTGAGGGCTACTCCATTTCTTTTAAGGGATTCTTGCCCACAGTAGTAGACACAATGCTCATCTCAATTAAATTCACCTATCCCTGTCCATTTTAATTTGAGGATTCCTAAGATGTTAATGTTTACTCTTGCCATCTCCTGCTTGACCACATCCAATTTACCTTGATTCATAGACTTAACATTCCAGTTTCTTGTGCAATACTATTCTTTACAGAGTCGAACTTTACTTTTACCATCAGACACATCCACAATTGAACATTGTTTCTGCTTGTTTTTGGGGAATTTACTATTCTTTACAGAGGTCGACTTGGTTCTATTGGCTATTTGTAAGGCCTCCTCAGACAACCACTTTGCCTTCTTGCATTTCTTTTTCTTTGGGATGATTTTGGTAACTGCCTTTATATACAGTGCTATGAACCTCTGTCCCTAGTTCTTCAGGCACTCTATTGGATCTAATCCCTTGAATCTATTCTTCACCTCCACTGTATAATCATAAAGGATTTGATTTAAGTCTTACTTGAATGGCCTAGTGATTTTCCCTTCTTTCTTCAATGTAAGCCTGAATTTTGCAATAAGGTGGAGCTCATGGTCTCAACCACAGTCAGCTCCACATCTTGTTTTTACTGACTGTATAGGACTTCTTCATCTTCAACTGCAAATAATATAATCAGTCTGACTTTGGTTTTGACCATTTGATGATGTCCATGTGTAGAGTCGTCTCTTGTGTTGTTGGAAAAAGAGTGTTTGCTATGGCCAGTGTGTTGTCTTGACAAAACGGTTAGCCTTTGCCCTGCTTCATTTTGTTCTCCAAGGCCAAACTTGCCTGTTACTCCAGGTGTCTCTTGTCTTTCTACTTTTGCAATCTAATCTCCTATGATGAAAAGGGTATCTTTTTTTGGTGTTAGTTCTAGAAAGTCTTGTAAGTCTTCATAGAACTGATCAGCTTATTCGGCATTAGTGGTTGAGGTATAGACTTGGATTACTATGATGTTGAATGGTTTGCCTTGGAAATGAACTGAGGTCATTCTATTGTTTTTGAGATTGCACCCAAATACTGCATTTTAGACTCTCTTGTTGACTGTGAGGGCTACTCCATTTCTTTTAAGGGATTCTTGCCCACAGTAGTAGACACAATGCTCATCTCAATTAAATTCACCTATCCCTGTCCATTTTAATTTGAGGATTCCTAAGATGTTAATGTTTACTCTTGCCATCTCCTGCTTGACCACATCCAATTTACCTTGATTCATAGACTTAACATTCCAGTTTCTTGTGCAATACTATTCTTTACAGAGTCGAACTTTACTTTTACCATCAGACACATCCACAATTGAACATTGTTTCTGCTTTCGCCCAGCCACTTCATACTTTCTGGAGCGATTAGTAATTGCCTTCCACTCTTCCCTAGTAGCATATCGGACACTTTCGTATCCAGGAGGGCTCATCATAGTGTTCATGGGATTCTTGTGGCAAGAATATTGGAATGGATTGCCATTTCTTCCTCCAGCGGACCCCGTTTTGTCAGAGCTCCTCATTGTGACCCATCTGTCTTGGGTGACCCTGCATGGCATGACTCATAGCTTCATTGAATTATGCAAGCCCTTTCGCCACGACAAGGCTGTGATCCATGAGGTGGGAGATAAGTTGGCATAGGCTGAAATATGAGTGCCTGTTCAGCTTATTGGTGCTATCTGTGATTAATACTCAACCTAGAGCTCTGACTAGAAAAGCAGTTATATCTTCAGCATTCTCAGGGGACCCATCCCTTGGGAAAGGAGACCTTGTAGGAAATGACCTGAAACCATCTAAAAGTGACTTGCAGTTAGCCTGACGTATGAGGATATTAGGCTGTTGGGGGAGGGGACCTTTCCCCCTCTACCCTCTTGACTTCTTGTGACTGGAGTAATAATAAAATTGATACAAGACAGATAAGCAGGAGAAAAAGAAAAATTGACTTGTACAGACAGAGGTCTCATAGAAATGGAACCTAAGAAGTAGAGAATGCAGGTAGACTTTGTACTTTTTAGGCAAAGAAACAATAAATATATGAGGGGTTAACAGGACAAAGAAATTTAGGCTTTGGGTGCTTAATTAGTAAAGAATTTAAATGAAGTTTGAGCTTGGGTAGTAAATTAAAGAAGTCACAAGATGCATTTATATAGGTTTCTCTGCCCAGATTCCCTGTCTCTGATGATAAGGGTGTCTGTCCTTCCACCTCCAGATGCAGGAGTAGACACAATGCTCCAATTAAATTCACCTATCCCTGTCCATTTTAATTTGAGGATTCCAAAATTTTCTTGCCATCTCCTGCTTGACCACATCCAATTTACCTTGATTCATAGACTTAACATTCCAGTTTCTTGTGCAATACTATTCTTTACAGAGTCGAACTTTACTTTTACCATCAGACACATCCACAATTGAACATTGTTTCTGCTTTCGCCCAGCCACTTCATACTTTCTGGAGCGATTAGTAATTGCCTTCCACTCTTCCCTAGTAGCATATCGGACACTTTCGTATCCAGGAGGGCTCATCATAGTGTTCATGGGATTCTTGTGGCAAGAATATTGGAATGGATTGCCATTTCTTCCTCCAGCGGACCCCGTTTTGTCAGAGCTCCTCATTGTGACCCATCTGTCTTGGGTGACCCTGCATGGCATGACTCATAGCTTCATTGAATTATGCAAGCCCTTTCGCCACGACAAGGCTGTGATCCATGAGGTGGGAGATAAGTTGGCATAGGCTGAAATATGAGTGCCTGTTCAGCTTATTGGTGCTATCTGTGATTAATACTCAACCTAGAGCTCTGACTAGAAAAGCAGTTATATCTTCAGCATTCTCAGGGGACCCATCCCTTGGGAAAGGAGACCTTGTAGGAAATGACCTGAAACCATCTAAAAGTGACTTGCAGTTAGCCTGACGTATGAGGATATTAGGCTGTTGGGGGAGGGGACCTTTCCCCCTCTACCCTCTTGACTTCTTGTGACTGGAGTAATAATAAAATTGATACAAGACAGATAAGCAGGAGAAAAAGAAAAATTGACTTGTACAGACAGAGGTCTCATAGAAATGGAACCTAAGAAGTAGAGAATGCAGGTAGACTTTGTACTTTTTAGGCAAAGAAACAATAAATATATGAGGGGTTAACAGGACAAAGAAATTTAGGCTTTGGGTGCTTAATTAGTAAAGAATTTAAATGAAGTTTGAGCTTGGGTAGTAAATTAAAGAAGTCACAAGATGCATTTATATAGGTTTCTCTGCCCAGATTCCCTGTCTCTGATGATAAGGGTGTCTGTCCTTCCACCTCCAGATGCAGGGAGTGTATCCTTCACTTGAGAAATTTATTTCCTGCTTTTAGAGAGACTGGATAGGGTGTGTGTCAGTGTGTCCCTCTTGTATCACCTCAATCTAAAGTAACTTTAATTCAAAATAATCAGCATGCCATTGAGGCATACTTTGGGGTGGCCTGCTTTGGACCCCACCCATGGAAAAGGAACCATTGAAAGTCAAGGAAGGGCCTAGGTAGCAGGCAGACTTTGGGAAAGCAAATCATCTTCCCATTCAAAAACTTTTGCTTAACTTTGCTCCATCTAATTCCTTTCACAAATAAAATGATGAGTGTCTTATTAGTGAGATGTGTTTTGCAATTTGAAATTCTACCAAGTTGGATTATGAACATATCTGGCTATCATATAGGTAGCATTTAATTAATTTTCTTATTTAAAGATAAGGCCTTAAGCTGTTCTCAGATTTATCTGCTTCAGTTGTATTATGATTATTCTCATTTCAGATCACCCGTATTTTGTTGGTGTCCAGTTCCATCCTGAGTTTTCTTCAAGGCCAATGAAGCCTTCCCCTCCATTCCTGGGGCTGTTACTTGCTGCAACTGGGAATCTGAATGCCTACCTCTTACAGGGATGCAAGCTGTCTTCAAGGTAACTAGCTACTGTCCTTAGTAATGACTTGAGATACAGCTATCAGCATCGTAGGTTTTTCGTAAAATTTAATATCATTGTAGGATTTCTTTTTAAAAAGTGGAAGAGTGACTTTCCTCCTTTTAATAAGCATAGTTTTTCTCTGAATGAAAGTAATTTAATCACATCTATAATGATAATGTATCAGTTTTCCAAATCATGCTGATGTTGAATATTGCTTTATAGATATTTGACATTTTTGGTCAGTGAAAAAAGGGATTTTCTTTTGTTGACTTTATTAATAATACATATGCATGAATATTTTATATGTTTATTGACTTTTTTGTTTTATTAACACCCTGTTCATATCCTTTTGGGCTTTCCTAGTGGCTCAGACAGTAAAGAATTCTCCTGCAGTGTGGGAGACCTGGGTTCGATCCCTGGGTTGGGAAGATCCCCTGGAGGAGGGCACAGCAACCCACTCCAGTATTCTTGCCTGGAGAATTTCCTTGGACAGAGGAGCCTGGCAGGCTGCAGTCCATGGTATTGCAAAGAGTCAGACATGACTAAGCACAGCACTGTACTTCATATTCTTTGCCCCTGATTTTTCTTTTGCTATTATCCTTTTTCTTGTTGATTGGCAAGCTCTTTATGTATAAAGGACATTAATCCCTTGTTAGGTTACACATATTTTTTCAGAGTGATTTTGTTTTTCTTTTAAGTTGTTAATGATGTTCATTAGTTTTTGTTAGGTTTATCTTAGTTTTTGTTTTCACTAAAAAGCTTTAAATGGAGACTTTATATAGTCCTTATTTATGTTTTTTTTAATGTGGTCAAATATTTTACTTTGGTGAATTATGTTTTTAGTATCATGCCTAAACTCTTTCCCTAGCAAAAGATTATTATACAATTACCGATTTGTTTCCAATAACACTTTTATAGTTTCAAAGAAAAAATTTAAAGTATAGTTCATTTACAGTGTTGTGCTAATTTCTGTTGTGCAGCTAAGTGACTCATATATATGCGTGTATATATATATATATATACATACTCATATGCGTGTATATATATATATATATATATATATATATATATACACACACACACACACACATTCTTTTTAAATATATTTTTGCATTATGCTTTATCTCAGGAAATTAGATATAGTTCCCTATGCTATACCTTGTTGTTTACTCTAAATGTAATATTTTGTATCTACTAATCCCAAACTCCTAGTGTATCCTCTCCCTCCCCTATCATCCTTGGCAACCACAAGTCTGTTCTCTATGTTTATGTTTGCTTCTGTTTTGGAGATAGGTTCATCTGTGGCATATTTTAGATTCCACATATAAGTGATATCATATGGTATTTATCTTTCTCTTTCTGACTCACTTAGTATGATAATCTCTAGGTCTGTCTGTGTTGCTGCAAATGGCATTGTTTTATTCTTTTTATGGCTGAGTAGTATTCCATTGTATATATGTACCACATCTTCTTTATCCAGTCATCTGTCAGTGTATATTTAGGTTGCTTCTATGTTTTGGCTATTATGAACAATGCTGCTATGGACATTGGTGCGCAGGTATCTTTTTTGATTATAGTTTTGCCAGAAATGGGATTGCTGGGTCATATGGTAGTTCTATTTTTAGTTTCCTGAGGAACCTCCGTAGTGTTCTCCATAGTGGCTGTACCAATTTATATCCCCAGCTGCAGTGTAGGATGGTTCCCTTTCCCTCACACCCTCTTCTAGCATTTGTTGTTTGTAAACTTTAATGATGGCCATTCTGACTGGTGTGTGGTGATACCTCATTGTACAATTTCTCTTTTAATAATATGGCCATCTGTAGGTCTTCTTTGGTGAATTATGTTTTTAGTATCATGCCTAAACTCTTTCCCTAGCAAAAGATTATTATACAATTACCGATTTGTTTCCAATAACACTTTTATAGTTTCAAAGAAAAAATTTAAAGTATAGTTCATTTACAGTGTTGTGCTAATTTCTGTTGTGCAGCTAAGTGACTCATATATATGCGTGTATATATATATATATATACATACTCATATGCGTGTATATATATATATATATATATATATATATATACACACACACACACACACATTCTTTTTAAATATATTTTTGCATTATGCTTTATCTCAGGAAATTAGATATAGTTCCCTATGCTATACCTTGTTGTTTACTCTAAATGTAATATTTTGTATCTACTAATCCCAAACTCCTAGTGTATCCTCTCCCTCCCCTATCATCCTTGGCAACCACAAGTCTGTTCTCTATGTTTATGTTTGCTTCTGTTTTGGAGATAGGTTCATCTGTGGCATATTTTAGATTCCACATATAAGTGATATCATATGGTATTTATCTTTCTCTTTCTGACTCACTTAGTATGATAATCTCTAGGTCTGTCTGTGTTGCTGCAAATGGCATTGTTTTATTCTTTTTATGGCTGAGTAGTATTCCATTGTATATATGTACCACATCTTCTTTATCCAGTCATCTGTCAGTGTATATTTAGGTTGCTTCTATGTTTTGGCTATTATGAACAATGCTGCTATGGACATTGGTGCGCAGGTATCTTTTTTGATTATAGTTTTGCCAGAAATGGGATTGCTGGGTCATATGGTAGTTCTATTTTTAGTTTCCTGAGGAACCTCCGTAGTGTTCTCCATAGTGGCTGTACCAATTTATATCCCCAGCTGCAGTGTAGGATGGTTCCCTTTCCCTCACACCCTCTTCTAGCATTTGTTGTTTGTAAACTTTAATGATGGCCATTCTGACTGGTGTGTGGTGATACCTCATTGTAGTTTCACTTGCATTTCTCTAATAATTAGTGATGTTGAGCATCATTTCATGTACCTGTTGGCCATCTGTAGGTCTTCTTTGGAGAAATGTCTATTAAGGTCTTCTGCCCATTTTTCAGTTAGGTTGTTTGTGTTTTGTTGTTGTTGTATGAGCTAATTGTGTATTTTGGAGATTAAGTCTTTTGCATCATTTGCAAATATTTTCTCCCACTCTGTAGCTTGTCTTCTTTCTTTCTTTTTTAATGGTTTCTTTTGCTGTGCAAAAGCTTCTAAGTTTGATTAGGTTCCATTTATTTATTTTTGTTTTTATTTCTATTGCCTTAGGAGACTGATACAGTTTCAGTTTTATAGCTTCAGTTTGTAATTTATGTGGACTTTATTTTTGATGTGGTATGGGAGGTAGGGATCTCCCTCCCCTTGACATAAGCCTGACCTCACCAGTTAAATAATTTAGATTTGTTTCAAGGATTTCTGCTTTGTTCCATTGGTGATTTCATCTCTTTTTTTCTGAATCCTTACCAATCTATCTACTGTACTCTTACTATTATTTAATATTTTTAAAAATGTGCTTAGCTCTTCTTCTGGAGGACCTGTACAATGATTTTTAAAGTCAAATTTAAATTTAAAAAATAATCCCTTAGGGATTTTCATTAAAATTTCTTCACATTTAAATACTAGTTTGGAGAGAATTTACATCTTCATATCTTCTCATCTAAGAATATTGTATGTAATAGCTTTAAAAGTGAAAGGAACTAGCCAGAATCACATGCTTATGTAGGGGTTATTACCACAATAACCAGATATATCTTGTTTAGAAGTTACCATTGCGGCCCCTCATCCTAGTGAATGGATCTTGTGACACTTCATTTGAGAACTACCAGGACTATGGAAAATTCTGAAAGAAATGGGAATACCAGACCACCTTACCTGCCTCCTGAGAAACCTGTACACAGGTCAAGTAGCAACGGTTAGAACCAGACATGGAACAACAGACTGGTTCCAAATTGGAAAAGGAGTACATCAAGGCTGTGTATTGTCACCCTGCTTATTTAACTTGAAATGCTGGGTTGGATTAAGCACAACCTGGAATCAAGATTGTGGGGAGACAACAACCTCAGGTATGCAGATGACACAGCCCTAATGGCAGAAAGTGAAGAGGAACTAGAGAGCCTTGTAATGAAAGTGAAAGATGAGAGTGTAAAAGCTGGCTTAAAATTCAACATTCAAAAAACTAAGATCATGGCATCTGGTCCCATCACTTCATGGCAAATAGATGGGGAAAAATGGAAATAGTGGCACACTTTATTTTCTTGAGCTCCAAACTCACTGTGGACAGTGACTGAAGCTATGAAATTAAAAGGCACTTGCTCCTTGGAAGAAAAGCTATGACACACCTGGACAGTGTGTTAAAAAGCAGAACATCACTTTTCCAACAAAGATCCGTATAGTCTGCTATGGTTTTTCTAGTAGTCACGTATGGATATGAGAGTTGGACCGTAAAGAAGGCTGAGCACTGAGAATTGATGCCCTTGAACTGTGGTGTTGGAGAAGACTCTTGAGAGTCCCTTAGACAGAAGGGAGATGAAACTAGTCAGTTCTAAAGTAAATCTATCCTATATATTCATTGGAAGGGTTGATCCTGAAACTGAAGCTCAAGCTCCAATATTTTGGCCACCTGATGCAAAGAGAGAGTTCATTGGAAAAGACCCTGATACTGGGAAAGACTGAGGGCAGGAGGAGAAGGGGGTAATAGGGAATGAGACGGTTGGATAGGTTTATCGACTCAGTGGACATAAACATGAGCCAACTCCGGAAAATAGCGTAGGACAGGGAAGTCTGGCATGCCACAGTCCATGGGGTTGCAAAGAGTTAGATGCAGCAGGTGGACAAAGGATTTGAGGCATGGTGTGTTTGTATGTGCTTTGTTATACAAGTCTGCTTGTTTGCAATATTACCTGCTGGGAGAGCCTCACAGTTTTCTAGCATTTCCTTCAGATGGGAACAGCTTTTCATATTTTGCATGTTGGGCCTATTAATGAATTAATGACCACTCCTGCACTCTTGAATCAGTGCAGTAGTTTTCATACCATGACCTGTGGAGCTAGAATCCAGGCTGCGATGAGGAGTAGACCGGGGTTGGGTGACTCTAGCCTTTTCCCTGCTTCAGTGAAGCTTCAGCTCCACTTTTCCTGGCTCCCATGGCCTGGTTCTACATGAGATTGCATTAAAGGGTGACAACAACCTCAGGTATGCAGATGACACAGCCCTAATGGCAGAAAGTGAAGAGGAACTAGAGAGCCTTGTAATGAAAGTGAAAGATGAGAGTGTAAAAGCTGGCTTAAAATTCAACATTCAAAAAACTAAGATCATGGCATCTGGTCCCATCACTTCATGGCAAATAGATGGGGAAAAATGGAAATAGTGGCACACTTTATTTTCTTGAGCTCCAAACTCACTGTGGACAGTGACTGAAGCTATGAAATTAAAAGGCACTTGCTCCTTGGAAGAAAAGCTATGACACACCTGGACAGTGTGTTAAAAAGCAGAACATCACTTTTCCAACAAAGATCCGTATAGTCTGCTATGGTTTTTCTAGTAGTCACGTATGGATATGAGAGTTGGACCGTAAAGAAGGCTGAGCACTGAGAATTGATGCCCTTGAACTGTGGTGTTGGAGAAGACTCTTGAGAGTCCCTTAGACAGAAGGGAGATGAAACTAGTCAGTTCTAAAGTAAATCTATCCTATATATTCATTGGAAGGGTTGATCCTGAAACTGAAGCTCAAGCTCCAATATTTTGGCCACCTGATGCAAAGAGAGAGTTCATTGGAAAAGACCCTGATACTGGGAAAGACTGAGGGCAGGAGGAGAAGGGGGTAATAGGGAATGAGACGGTTGGATAGGTTTATCGACTCAGTGGACATAAACATGAGCCAACTCCGGAAAATAGCGTAGGACAGGGAAGTCTGGCATGCCACAGTCCATGGGGTTGCAAAGAGTTAGATGCAGCAGGTGGACAAAGGATTTGAGGCATGGTGTGTTTGTATGTGCTTTGTTATACAAGTCTGCTTGTTTGCAATATTACCTGCTGGGAGAGCCTCACAGTTTTCTAGCATTTCCTTCAGATGGGAACAGCTTTTCATATTTTGCATGTTGGGCCTATTAATGAATTAATGACCACTCCCTGCACTCTTGAATCAGTGCAGTAGTTTTCATACCATGACCTGTGGAGCTAGAATCCAGGCTGCGATGAGGAGTAGACCGGGGTTGGGTGACTCTAGCCTTTTCCCTGCTTCAGTGAAGCTTCAGCTCCACTTTTCCTGGCTCCCATGGCCTGGTTCTACATGAGATTGCATATGAAGATGAGCTTCCTGTGCTGTGAGGCTGCATGGCTTACACAGCAAATTGGATTTTCCAGTGTGGTCCTCTGTTGCGTATATGCTCTGACCCTCCCCTGCCACTCTTATTTTCTCCATTATTTCAGATGCTCACATGCAAAAGGAAGACAACAGTGGAACAAGTTAGGTGGCTGGAAGAAATAACTCATGCATAATCATTCGTGCATAACTATGATTGTTTTTAGGCATCAACTGATGTACAAATGGCGTCTGGTTTTTATGGCCTGCCCACCTGTGTGCTGACTGGCCTGCCAGTTGCCACCTAGGGGGTGGTGATCTCTGGGTAAAACTCACTGGCAGTTTCTAAGAAAAATGACTGCTGGCAAGCAACCCCTAAACTAGACATAGTATGTGTCTTAACAAAGCTCTGATGCTGGGACTGGAATCACAGTTGACTAACAGGCTTCCACGGTGAAGAGAGAATTCCTGTGTATCAGCCACCAACTGGTACATTCCTTAAGAGCGGCCAGCATCTTATTTATCTTTGTCTCTCTGGCTCCCTAGTATGCAGTGGTTGTTTACTACCTGTTACAGTACTAAATGTAGGTAGCAGGGGAGAATATAGTCTAATCTTAACACCTTGTAGTAAGCTTTCCAACTAAGAATGGTGCCATGACTTAATCCAATGGCAGATACTAGGATCCAGAGGAACGTTGCACTTCAGCTCCTCCCTCCTCAGATCCATGGTGTTAGTGAGCATTGAGAAGCAAGTCACTGCTTTGGGTTCTAGGCTCCAGTGTGAGCTGAGTTGAGACTGTATTTCTGTCATACAAGATGACTATCTGTAATCAATTCTAAACAAATGTGACAAGAAGTATGAACACTAGAATAATGACTTCCTTTCCCAGAAATTGGCTGATATCATTTAAATATATGGTACATGTGCCACTGACGTTTTTAAAACCCACAATGTAAAAATCCTTGGCTTTGAGCAAATATATCTGGGCTCCAACTTCTGCTTTCTGCCTATGGAGAACCTTTGTGTTTTACTGTGTTAATGTTTTACTGCAGTAAGAATATTATTTTGGAATCTAGAGTTGGTGAGCTGAACTCTCAGCTACTCTTGTATCTTACAGAATGGCAGCAGTTATGAAGACAGGTCCACCTGGTTTTAGACTTGTGGTAGTCTGTTCAAGAGGCGTAATAGCGAGAGGGAGGAGTGGGTGAGATGTATGGAAAGAGTAACATGGAAACTTACATTACCATATGTAGAAGAGACAACCAATGTGCTATAAGATTAAGGGAACTTACACAGGGACTATGCAACAACCTGGAGGGGCAGGATGGGGAGGAGATGGGAAGGAGGTTTAAGGGGATGTGTCAAGTATACCTATGACTGATTCGGGTTTATGTATAAGCCCCAAAAGGTTTAATAGTTTCTCACTGGCAGTTTCTAAGAAAATGACTGCTGGCAAGCAACCCTAAACTAGACATAGTATGTGTCTTAACAAAGCTCTGATGCTGGGACTGGAATCACAGTTGACTAACAGGCTTCCACGGTGAAGAGAGAATTCCTGTGTATCAGCCACCAACTGGTACATTCCTTAAGAGCGGCCAGCATCTTATTTATCTTTGTCTCTCTGGCTCCCTAGTATGCAGTGGTTGTTTACTACCTGTTACAGTACTAAATGTAGGTAGCAGGGGAGAATATAGTCTAATCTTAACACCTTGTAGTAAGCTTTCCAACTAAGAATGGTGCCATGACTTAATCCAATGGCAGATACTAGGATCCAGAGGAACGTTGCACTTCAGCTCCTCCCTCCTCAGATCCATGGTGTTAGTGAGCATTGAGAAGCAAGTCACTGCTTTGGGTTCTAGGCTCCAGTGTGAGCTGAGTTGAGACTGTATTTCTGTCATACAAGATGACTATCTGTAATCAATTCTAAACAAATGTGACAAGAAGTATGAACACTAGAATAATGACTTCCTTTCCCAGAAATTGGCTGATATCATTTAAATATATGGTACATGTGCCACTGACGTTTTTAAAACCCACAATGTAAAAATCCTTGGCTTTGAGCAAATATATCTGGGCTCCAACTTCTGCTTTCTGCCTATGGAGAACCTTTGTGTTTTACTGTGTTAATGTTTTACTGCAGTAAGAATATTATTTTGGAATCTAGAGTTGGTGAGCTGAACTCTCAGCTACTCTTGTATCTTACAGAATGGCAGCAGTTATGAAGACAGGTCCACCTGGTTTTAGACTTGTGGTAGTCTGTTCAAGAGGCGTAATAGCGAGAGGGAGGAGTGGGTGAGATGTATGGAAAGAGTAACATGGAAACTTACATTACCATATGTAGAAGAGACAACCAATGTGCTATAAGATTAAGGGAACTTACACAGGGACTATGCAACAACCTGGAGGGGCAGGATGGGGAGGGAGATGGGAAGGAGGTTTAAGGGGGATGTGTCAAGTATATACCTATGACTGATTCGGGTTTATGTATAGCAGTAAACAACAAAACTCTGTAAAAGGAAAATAAAAATAAATTTAATAAGATTTTAAAAAGAGGCATAATAGCTTTAAGATATTATCCTTTTAGATTTCTATAAGCTACTCAAATATATGTGCAATAAGAAAAAAAAAAGTATGTGCAAAATCAAACTAGCTCTTATTTGGACAGTTCTCTAAAACCACCCACACATTTAATGATTGACTAGAAGGAATCAGAATATAGTTGTATTCATGGCTAAAATTCATTTCAGTGACAGAGTAAGCATACACACTTGTCTGAGGAAGGTAAAGAGGTATAACTAGAGCCTGGAGAAATCTATCTATAGCTTTCCTATGCTCTTTCCCTCCTGTGAGAGGTCACACACAGCTCACTCTCCCTCCAGCACTACAACTTCAGTTTGTGATAATTACGCCCAGAGAAACCCATTTGGTCTTTCATTTTTATTTATTTTCTTCCATCTTAATTCTTTGGCCTTTGTGGGCCTCCCATTGCAGTGGCCTCTGTGGCTGCAGAGCACCGGCTCTGGGTACATGTGCTCCAGAGCTCCGGCTCCGTAGCTGGACACATCGGTCCAGCCGCTCCGCGGCACATTTGATCTTCCCAGGCCAGGGCTCGAACCAGCGCCCCTTGCACTGCAAGGCAGTGTCCTTACCCACTGGACCACCAGGGAAGCCCCACAGAGAAACCCATTTGACACTCAGGCTTTAGAGTTTCTATAGGGGGCTCGTCACATGGTCATTCTCTGCCTAGCAACCACCCAAATTCTAGGCTCCCAGAAGGAAAGAAAGCATTCACCACAAATCACATTGCTTGTACATAGCCTAGGCCCCCCCAAAAGACCTTATCAGTTAGTAATGAAGAAAATATTCTGAAAGCTAAGTTCCCCAGCGGCAGGCCCTTCTAAAGATGGCAGCCTCAGTCCTGTTGTGTTAACTCTTTTGCACAAGCCCAGTAAACCATTTTTAGAATAAAGAAATCCAGTGGGAAATTATAATCCATTAAATAAATCATTGTAATTATTTGCTGATATCTCTGTCCTGGTATCTAAATATAATTTGTCCTATGTTTAAACAGTAACCACAAATTTGCATGGTAGGAGCCTGGCGGGCTAGTCGGATATGACTGAAGTGACATAATACACATACATGTGCATGCTGGGGTGTATGATGCAATGGAATAAGATTACTTCATGTAATTGTAATAAAAAGTTGTCAATTTTTACGAAATGAAATATCCAAAAGCTTTTATAATTGCGAGTTCTTCAGTGTAACTCTGTGAAAACAAAGCACATGATCTCTGTGTAGAATTCCATTTTTTAAAATTGATGTACAGTTGATTTACAATGTTGTGTTTCTGGTGTATAGCAAAGTGATTCAGTTATATATATATATATATAGGTATATATATATATATCCTTTTCTATTAAGGTTTATCAAAGGATATTGAATATAGTTCCCCATGCTATACAGTAGGTCCTTGCTGTTTCAGAATTCCATTTTTAAGCAGCTGGAAAGAGAAGAGGGATGAGAGTCTAAAGTCGTAGGTTGTTTTTTAGCCTGTATGTCTCTAGGGCTGCCCTACAGTGCCCTAAGGTGCAGTCACTCCAGACTGAGGTCAGGAATGACTTCCAATTTTTGTGGTGCTGGCTTTATCACGCTCCTCTGCCAGGTCAGAGTAAAAGTGTCTTGCTTGAATAGTGCTTCAAGTGGTCTATGTCGGAAAGCAAGAACTGAGATGGAGTTCAGTCAGCGGTTCAGAGAAATACAGCTCTTTGGGAAAACATGTTTTTAAAGTACAAAAGCAGAATCTTAAGACATGTGAGTACTATTTTATTCTAGGTTTTAGGATCCTAGATTCCATGTCTCCACTCAATACAAACTATCTCTTGTGCAGCAAAATCGTCTGTTTGTTTTGAAATGGGAAGCAGGCCAGTATAGAAATGGAAGGGAAGTTTGTCCCATGATGCACTGTGCCTGACTGTTTCAGATCAAACTCAAGAGTTGAAACTACTTCATAATCAGAGGGTAGGAAGTACAGAGTTGGAGTCAGTGCTTTCCATTTCCCTTGTGTGCTCCTAGGATCTGACTCCCATCTCTCCTGCAAGCCTAGGCTTCCCTATTCACTTTTCTCTTTCTGTCAGGCAGCAATCAGGAAGCAAAGGTACACATTTCCTTCGCCATTGTCTCTGGTCTCTCGCCTATTACTACTGGGCTTTTTCTTTGAAGTGGTATGCTGGCTTCCAGCCTGGGAATATTTTGTTGACTTCTAACTGAGACATTACAAAAGATTTGGAAAATAAGAAAAAGGATCCACAAACCTGTAAACCTAACACAATCACTGTGCTCACTTTTGAGTCTTTCCTTCCAGTCTTTAGTCTGTATTCATATATGGCTCCTATCACTGTTGTTATCATAATAGTGAGTGTGTGTATATTTTTCCCAGTTCTTTTATCTTTTTATTCTCTTGCTCTTTCAAACCTACAGAAAAGATGACGGAATAGTATAGTGAATACTTGTATACCTTGCACCTAGATTCATCAATTGTTGCCTTTTTACCATGTTTGTTTCTCTCTCTCACTGTATAAACTTATTTGTGAATAACTTTAAGTTGCAAACATCATAGCACTTCAGTCCTAAATACTTCATTGTTCATTTCCAAAAAAATTAAAGACATTTTCTCTTATAACTGCAATATCATGATCGCATCTAAGAAAATTATCATCAATTCTATGATACTGTTTGATATCCATATTTAAGTTTATCCATTTATTCCAAGTGTCTGTCTAGATTTTTTTGAAATTAAAAAATGTAAACAGGGGCTTCCCTGGTAGTCCAGTGGGTAAGGACACTACCTTGCAGTGCAAGGGGCGCTAGTTCGATCCCTAGCCTGGGAAGATCCCATGTGCCGTGGAGTGGCTGGACCGATGTGTCCAACTACCGAGCTGGAGCTCTGGAGCGCATGCGCCCTGAGCCGGCGCTCTGCAGTGACAGAGTCCACTGTGATGGGAGGCCCACACGGGCCAAAGAATGGAGATGGATGAAAATAAATAAATGAACGACCAATAGAAGTGGCCAAAAAAAACCAAAAACATAATCAGTGATCATTTTGAAAGTCACTTAGTCATGTTTCCTTAGTTTCTTTTAATCTGGGTAAATCACCCTTTCTTTTTCAGTTCTTCATAACATTGACTTTTATAAAGAGGCCAGGCCCGTTGTAGCAGTGGCCAGAATCTGATTCATCTGATTGTTTCATCTTGATTAGAATCAGGTTAGATATTTTTGGACAAACAGTTCATTGGGCCTTTGTGGACTTCATAAGGACACATCAGGAGACACATGAGGCGTATAATATTCCACCTTTTGTCACATAGTGAATGGTACTGAGTTTATCACTTGTTTATGGTAGTGACTGTCTGGAGGTCTCTTTTGTAAAGAAACATTTTTCTCCATTTTTAGTTTATAAAATACCATTCCCTACTGAAATGAACTAGGGATCCTGGAAGATATGGCTGGTTTCAAGTCAGGCAAGGAATATACATGAGTAGCCCAAATATATTGCTGGACTTAAAGGAAGGCAGAGTTCAAAAGCCAAGGGGAAGATTTGTATAAGATCAAGGAAGCTAACTTCAGAGAGTTCCTGTTAGCCTCGTTTTGGACAGTTTCAACATCAAAAACGATAATGACAAAATTGGATTATAACACTTTATATGTTTTTAAAGTTCCGTAATAATAATAATCAGGAAACAAAAGGCCAATTCAAAAAATGTAGATGCAATTTCTGATGTAATAACTGAGTCAAATAAGAATCATAAGTGGGTGCCAAAACCATTGATTGAAAGGTTTTGGAAGTGGGATATTCGTACATTCTCAGAGTATCACCACAGTTTCTATTAATTACAAAAGCTCATCTTTTGAATTGAACAGCTTGTAACCATTTTTCCAAGTTGCATGATGCTCTTATTGTTTGATAGCTGTATGCTTTTAGCATCTACTCAATGCGCCACATGTGCTGGAGCTCACATCATCTCATCCATGGTGCTGGATGCAAGAGAATCAAGTGCTAGCCCAATAAGACCACATGCCCTGTTCAGGGGGACTCATCAAGTAGGTTAATGGTTCTCTACATTTTGGGTCTAACAAATCACCTTCCAAGAAAGCGATGAGAGCTGTGGACCCACTTCCTGGAAAAGTGCACACACGTAGCAGTTTGAACATTGTTCCCCAGTATTCATATACCAGAAGCCTCCCATCCATCATCATTCTTCTAGGGGTCCTCAGATACAGACCCCCAGCTAAGATGGTCTTTATAAAAAAGGAAATGGTTGTAGTACCCACTCTACAAGGTAGTAACAAAGAATATGTTGTTTTTCTTTTTTAATGGAAAGCACTTAGCACAATGCCTGGTCGATGGTAGGAAATTAAATGGGAATTATTATTGTGCTGTTATTATTACTAATTTCACCTTAGTTCCTGTCTCTTTTGTCTCTTGCCTACTGCAAAACCTCCTACCTGGTCTCCATGCCTCCAGCTTTCTTCTTCTCAAACCATCTTTTGCTGGCAGAACGATCTTCTAGCTGAAAACTCTAATGGCTTCCTTTGACTCGTGGGGTAAAACGAACACAAATCCAGCCTGAAGTCCCTGAACCTCCCCTAAAGGTTTTAGTGCTTTGAGATTGGCTCTCGTGACTCCTTGGCTCCTTACTGTATATTCCTGAAGTGCTTAGCGAGAGGGGAGTGGCAATCTGTAGCCTGTTAGGATACTGGTTCCCCAAATGGTTACTGACAGTGCCCGTTAGAAGTATGGCCTCTCCGCTGATGAAAGAGTCTGCATTTCTCCCTCTCAGGCATTCTTATTCCACTTTGGGTAATTCTTTCCCTTTGACTAGGAGAGTAAGTTATTCCTTTTCTCCTGTGTGACTCTAATGTGCATTTTCCAGCACTTTTTAAAACTTGGAATCACGTTGCTTTTTATTTTAACTTCTGGGCTGCATGGTTGACGTTGCCAGGGACTGTTCTTGCAGTATAAGGGACAAATATTTTATTTCTGTGGGGAGAGTGTGGACGAATAGCGTAGGTGCTACGGTTTTATTTTCTGAACCTGCCACTTAGTTGGTATTTTTTCTCCAAGTCCCCACTCCTAAACCTCAGGATCTTCATCCTTTAAGGTTGCTGTGAGGAACAGTTGAGATGGTGCTTTGTAAACTTCCAACTGATATAAAAATACTATTTTTTCCCCTTTGTTACATTTCAGACAAAAGTGAACTGGAAAAAAAATATATTCTTTTTTGCTCTCTTTTTCGACAGCTTTTCAGACGTCTTTAAAACAGCTCCCCTGCTTATTGTTGGATTCCAAAACCATACCTTGAGACTGTTTCTTGTAAAGTACTGCTGGTAAAGCCCATTTGAGTACGCCTTCTCTCAGGGATTAAATGTTGCTGAAAAGGTGCTCTTTCTTGATCGTGATTCACTGCCTGCTGATGATGTGGTGCCAGCCAGGAATGGAGTTAATAGTGATATAGACTACTGTGCTTTTAATGCCCTGCCAGGGTTGTGTTCTACCATTTACTATTCAATGCAAGACTCATTCAAAGCATACTAAGTTTTTATTCATTCCATTGCTCTTATATTTTATGGCTTCCAGGGGCTCTTTGAGAAGAAAGTAAGTACAGCGATAACAACGCTTTGGGGGAAACTGTGTGCATGGCAACCTGTTTTAGAACATGCTTTCTCCATGTGAAAGAGATTTTGATATATCAAGTATTATAGGAATATATGCATGCTGGGGATCTCAAGTATGCTGCTAAAAGTTTTTTAATTCCAACTACCTCTTTCTGTTAATGGTGAAAAAATGGTTTAACGGCCGCCTCAGGCTAGCAAAGAGGGTGGACTATGTGAGGCATTAATCTACTCTTGTCCTGGTGTCTTTGAATATATGTTTTCTTCTATTAGGAATTTATTAGGAACCAAGAGTCTTTGACAAACAGACTTGACTATGACAAGCCTTATGTTTGTCAAAGAACCACTTGTAGACCCGCAGTCAAGTCTTGTTAAACAAAAGGTTGGAATCACGTTGCTTTTATTTTAACTTCTGGGCTGCATGGTTGGCGTTGCCAGGGACTGTTCTTGCAGTATAAGGGACAAATATTTTATTTCTGTGGGGAGAGTGTGGACGAATAGCGAGGTGCTACGGTTTTATTTTCTGAACCTGCCACTTAGTTGGTATTTTTTCTCCAAGTCCCCACTCCTAAACCTCAGGATCTTCATCCTTTAAGGTTGCTGTGAGGAACAGTTGAGATGGTGCTTTGTAAACTTCCAACTGATATAAAAATACTATTTTTTCCCCTTTGTTACATTTCAGACAAAAGTGAACTGGAAAAAAAATATATTCTTTTTTGCTCTCTTTTTCGACAGCTTTTCAGACGTCTTTAAAACAGCTCCCCTGCTTATTGTTGGATTCCAAAACCATACCTTGAGACTGTTTCTTGTAAAGTACTGCTGGTAAAGCCCATTTGAGTACGCCTTCTCTCAGGGATTAAATGTTGCTGAAAAGGTGCTCTTTCTTGATCGTGATTCACTGCCTGCTGATGATGTGGTGCCAGCCAGGAATGGAGTTAATAGTGATATAGACTACTGTGCTTTTAATGCCCTGCCAGGGTTGTGTTCTACCATTTACTATTCAATGCAAGACTCATTCAAAGCATACTAAGTTTTTATTCATTCCATTGCTCTTATATTTTATGGCTTCCAGGGGCTCTTTGAGAAGAAAGTAAGTACAGCGATAACAACGCTTTGGGGGAAACTGTGTGCATGGCAACCTGTTTTAGAACATGCTTTCTCCATGTGAAAGAGATTTTGATATATCAAGTATTATAGGAATATATGCATGCTGGGGATCTCAAGTATGCTGCTAAAAGTTTTTTAATTCCAACTACCTCTTTCTGTTAATGGTGAAAAAATGGTTTAACGGCCGCCTCAGGCTAGCAAAGAGGGTGGACTATGTGAGGCATTAATCTACTCTTGTCCTGGTGTCTTTGAATATATGTTTTCTTCTATTAGGAATTTATTAGGAACCAAGAGTCTTTGACAAACAGACTTGACTATGACAAGCCTTATGTTTGTCAAAGAACCACTTGTAGACCCCGGCAGTCAAGTCTTGTAAATTAAGCCCATGTTAAAGGATAGCGAGTCCTATGCATTGCTGCTGGTGATTTTGATTTTGTCATGCAAGAAACAGTACAGTAGAAAGCTTTTTAGAAAAGAGTGCTTCCATTATTTGGGGGATATTTGCATGCATGAGGGAGATTTGCTGTGATTTTGACTATATATAGCCAGATCTTAAAAAATTCCTTCTTAGTGAGTGACAAGGAAAACCACTGCATGGTACTTACAGTTTGTTTTTTATAAATCATCATTCATTTGTTTTTAAATCAGTGCTATCTAACAGAACTTTTTGCAATGATGGAAATGTTCAATAATCTGTGCTATCCTTGCAGTTTTGTCAGTTTTAGTTCTAGCTGTATTTCAATCTGGCATTGGCAAAATTATTATATATGTATTGGTCTCATATATCCACAGAAGTGTAATTTTTGAAACAAGAAATAAAGAGAATGCTTTTACCTTTAAAAAAAAAAAAAAAGCCTGCACTGTCCAGTGTGGAAGATGCCAACCAAACATGGCTGTTGAACGCTTGAAGTGTGGCTCAGTGGATACACATGAGGAATGGAATTTTAAGTTTTATTTGATTTTAATCAATTTAAATTTAGATGCCTACTGTGACTTGTAGCTACCGTATTATATTAGGCAATGCAGGTTTAAAACTTTCTGCTCCTCAAATGAAACAGGACTCACACAAACAGTTCTGTATTCTGTGGCATTTCAAAAAAATTTAACATGTGAAATCATAATATCTAATAACTTTCCCCATTGAGAAGAGTGTGTGTGTGTGTGTGTGTGTGTGTGTGTGTGTGTGTGTGCTGAGAGATAATTTAAAGAGATAGACTAGTCTTAATATAGAGATGAGATGTCTTGAATTAAGTGAAAATATCCCCAGATAAGTATGTCTTATGACTTAAGTCTATTCTGTGTGAAGCAAAAATGAACCCCTAAGTCTCACACTGGAGGAGGAAATGTCAACCCACTCCAGTATTCTTGCCTGGGATTGCAAAGAGTCAGACATGACTTAACATAAGTCTTACATGGAACAGAACAGCATCCACATTTTAATGGATTTTAGGGGCTGTTGCTGTTCTGCTTGCTGAATTGTGTTTCTAGCACTTGTGTTTTGCTGGCATGTGAATGCCATAAAATCAGGATGTTTAGCAGCATTGCTTATTTTGAGAATTCTGTTCGTGAATGTTGTGGTTTATTTGGTTGTTCTACCTCCACCTTTAAACAAATGTGAAAGAAAATGAGTGAACCCAGTCATTTGCCTTGGAGCTTCACTTTGTTAGGCTCATCCTGTGCCATTCTGATGCAATGGCAGAGTTTAGGGCTGACAACCTAGCATATAGAGAATGAGAATCATTAGGTTAGACCCACCCAAGTCCACTTGCTACAGTGGGTAGGGGATTACTCTTTTTTTTTTTTTTTCACTTTTTATTTTTACAGAGTTTAGTTGTTTACAGATACGTATAATCCCAGATTAGTCATATGTATACCCCTGGCCCTCTCCCTCCTCCACCCCTCTCCCAGTCCCCCACACCCCATCCCCTCAGGCCATTGCACAGCAAGGGGATTACTCTTAGTACAGGAAAACCATGCACTTCACAGCTTCTTTATATTTCCATGACTTTTTGAGAAATATCAAATAACCCCCATAAACAGCAACAGCTCATATTTTTATATAGTTTCAGAGCATATTTGTGTAGTCTCTTTTGGCCCTCATAACAATAGGTGTCATTACTAGTTTTTCTGAGCTCTCAGGGTCAAGTGACCAGTCTAAAGGTACGTGACTAATAACTAGTATAACCATGATAGTGAAGGGGAAGATGTGGTCCTGCTCCACTCTTCCCTGAGCTCAGCCTTGGGGAAGGAAGCTTGAGCTGCTTGAGAAAATGGAGTTCCCTTGGCCCTTTGGACCTTCTCACTTGTGGCATCTGGGTGCCCTCGCTGCGGGCCCACTGCAGCACACAGCTGAGACTTGAGCTTGTGGCCTGGGTTAGGATGATGGGGATTCTAGCCCCACTTCGAATAAGCTGTGTCCCTGGTGAATCACTTGAACATCCTTGACTCTCATTTCTTCTGGCACCAAAGCTGAGTACACCTTCCAAATCCCCTTATGTTGCAGAGAATCAGGAAGGACTCTTTGTATAGTGAGAGTGCATGGGTAAGGATATACCAACTTTTTGGGGTACTGTTTTTTTAAAAAAGATCTTTGGTTATTTACGTGTTTTCTTTATTGGAAACCCTTTGGTAACGGTAGAAGCGATTTTCCTGAATTAAAATCTAACTAGGAGATACCTTCTACTTGATTGTTTACCTATTATTCTTGTCTTTTTTGCCAATTCTTGATTTTTCCCTTTGTCTTCTTCATACTCTAGCTCCACCCTCCCTCTTTCCAGAATTTTGTCCAAAAGTCAGGGAGAAGAGTGAAGGTTGTATGTTAAAATTTTGCTTATGTGTTTATTGATGCTTACTCAATATGTTTAGGGTAAATCTTTGTTTTCTAGCCTATCAGCATAGGGTTTCTCCAATAGTTCCTCACCTTTCTCTTTAAAAGAGTGAATTTTAAATTCTTACGGAATTCAGATTTCTATTGTTACAAGTCAGCAAAAACTTGGCCAAGGCAAAGAGTGGGTCAGATGTAAAACACTTCCTATCAATGTAAAACACTTTCTATCAATGTCATCTTCATAGATCATTGGAACTCTTGAGGGATTGATCAGCCTTCTGACTCACTTGGAACCAAGCAAGAGGAACCCCAAACTGAGCCTATGGCTCAAAGTGAAATACAGTTGCAGGCCTATCTCATGGAGAGGCTTTATTTCTCAGGAACCCAAGATGGCGGCATTTGTTGTCAATATATATTTGAGCATATTTGTGTAGTCTCTTTTGGCCCTCATAACAATAGGTGTCATTACTAGTTTTCTGAGCTCTCAGGGTCAAGTGACCAGTCTAAAGGCGTGACTAATAACTAGTATAACCATGATAGTGAAGGGGAAGATGTGGTCCTGCTCCACTCTTCCCTGAGCTCAGCCTTGGGGAAGGAAGCTTGAGCTGCTTGAGAAAATGGAGTTCCCTTGGCCCTTTGGACCTTCTCACTTGTGGCATCTGGGTGCCCTCGCTGCGGGCCCACTGCAGCACACAGCTGAGACTTGAGCTTGTGGCCTGGGTTAGGATGATGGGGATTCTAGCCCCACTTCGAATAAGCTGTGTCCCTGGTGAATCACTTGAACATCCTTGACTCTCATTTCTTCTGGCACCAAAGCTGAGTACACCTTCCAAATCCCCTTATGTTGCAGAGAATCAGGAAGGACTCTTTGTATAGTGAGAGTGCATGGGTAAGGATATACCAACTTTTTGGGGTACTGTTTTTTTAAAAAAGATCTTTGGTTATTTACGTGTTTTCTTTATTGGAAACCCTTTGGTAACGGTAGAAGCGATTTTCCTGAATTAAAATCTAACTAGGAGATACCTTCTACTTGATTGTTTACCTATTATTCTTGTCTTTTTTGCCAATTCTTGATTTTTCCCTTTGTCTTCTTCATACTCTAGCTCCACCCTCCCTCTTTCCAGAATTTTGTCCAAAAGTCAGGGAGAAGAGTGAAGGTTGTATGTTAAAATTTTGCTTATGTGTTTATTGATGCTTACTCAATATGTTTAGGGTAAATCTTTGTTTTCTAGCCTATCAGCATAGGGTTTCTCCAATAGTTCCCTCACCTTTCTCTTTAAAAAGAGTGAATTTTAAATTCTTACGGAATTCAGATTTCTATTGTTACAAGTCAGCAAAAACTTGGCCAAGGCAAAGAGTGGGTCAGATGTAAAACACTTCCTATCAATGTAAAACACTTTCTATCAATGTCATCTTCATAGATCATTGGAACTCTTGAGGGATTGATCAGCCTTCTGACTCACTTGGAACCAAGCAAGAGGAACCCCAAACTGAGCCTATGGCTCAAAGTGAAAGTACAGTTGCAGGCCTATCTCATGGAGAGGCTTTATTTCTACAGGAACCCAAGATGGCGGCATTTGTGTCAATAATCCCCTGGAGAAGGCAATGGCAACCCACTCCAGTATTCTTTCCTGGAGAATCTCATGAACAGAGGAGCCTGGTGGGCTACAGTTCATGGGGTCTCAAAGACTCGGACATGACTAAGCGACTAATCACATGTCAATAATTGGTCCTCCTTTGAATACTACATGTAACTTGAGGTGGTTGAAGCAACACATAAAGTTTCTAATTTGAAAATAGCAAAATTGTGCAAATTATTTCTCAAACCCTAAGATGTATGAGAATGCTTATTAGAATGGAAAACTTCCATGCTATTGCCCTATATTAGTGGTCTTCAGAAGGTTATACGTGTTAAGTCTAATTTGAATTGCTTTTATAAATTTTCTGAATGAAATACTTCCAATTTCAAATAAAAGCAAGTGGTGAGTTCCTCAGACAAAAGAAGGAGGCTGTGGTTGTGGTTGGATTAATGTCTTCCTGGAGTGGCTAAGAAGTAATCATAGAATATTCCTTAGTATTTTCTCTGAGTGGAGGTTAATCATGGAAAGTGTTTGGGATTATAAATAGAATAATTGTGCATAGTTTTTACATCTTGCTAAATCAGTTCATCTTTTGCTCTAGTGATAGATACAGCGATGCCAGTGATGACAGCTTTTCAGAGCAAAGGATCGCTGAACTGGAAATCAGCTGAAACAGACACGTGACTTGGAATCACCAGGACTGGAGGGTGAGATGGAACTTTTAAGTTCTTGTTTGTTTTACAGACAGGCTATCATCTTGGTGCAGAAGGGAGCATCACAGGACTCATCTCGCAGGATACTGGGCTGCTTCTGTTTGACTGGCACAGTGAGCAGAACAGACTTGACAGCTGATTGTGCTTCTGGGAATGTGGAACACACCTGAGAAAGCTAGCAGTTAGGAATGCGCTTTGAGGCCAGGAATAAATATATTTGAGCACCTATGTATGGATACATGGAGGCTATGGTGGTTAGAGCTGTAAGAGTGTAGCTGAGGGGGTCCGCAAACTTGTACTGTAAAGGGCCAGACAGGGACTGTTTACAGCTTTGCAGGCCCTGCAGTGCATTGACGAGGAAGAGCAGGCTTGGACAGTCCACATATAATAGGCAGGGCTGTGTCCCAGTAAAACTTTATTTCCAGATACAGTGTGCTGACCCCCTGGTCTAGGTCATTCATGGAAGAACAGATTTCCTTGAATTTGTAGAAAATAAAATAGTGTTTTCCTTCTTTGTAGGAAGATGCCAGAGATTGGCTTGGTTTCCAAGGGCAGCTTATGTCCATTATAGTTCCTGGAGGTTTTATTAGAGAAGGTGGCAGCTTGGGTGGCTTTATACCATTCATGCTTACAGGCCAGTGCTACTTGGACAACCCTAGGGGCATGACAGGTTTTAAATTGCCCCTGCTTTTTAGCAGGGACAGCAGCTTTGGAAAATCTGTACAGAGTCAACCGCTCCAGTGTGATTTCTCTTCTTATTTCACTTAGGGGCAGAACATTGCTGTTCACCAGGGAAGGCACATAGAGGTCTGCTTAGGTTTGCCTCTAACATGGAGCCTTTCACAAGCAGACTAAAATGGTGCAAAGATTAGTTGGAGGTACTTTAAAGACTTACATTATTCAAATTCTGATGTGGCTAATATGTACGTTCTTTTTTTAAGGCTCTGAAGTAACTGAAGCCAAAATGAAGGAACTATCTGAGGAAATGACCACACTCATAGAATCAATCTGCTGTCCTCTAAACATGGGATGTCCAGCCTGGAGGGAAATCTAAAAATACACACTTAAATGAACCAGAATCAAAGGGGTAGTTTTCTTTTTCCTTCACAGGCGACCTTTGGTTCTTGCAAATTTCTTTAGCCAATTAAACTTCTTCCAGCAATCTTGGTGCAGAAGGAGCATCACAGGACTCTCGCAGGATACTGGGCTGCTTCTGTTTGACTGGCACAGTGAGCAGAACAGACTTGACAGCTGATTGTGCTTCTGGGAATGTGGAACACACCTGAGAAAGCTAGCAGTTAGGAATGCGCTTTGAGGCCAGGAATAAATATATTTGAGCACCTATGTATGGATACATGGAGGCTATGGTGGTTAGAGCTGTAAGAGTGTAGCTGAGGGGGTCCGCAAACTTGTACTGTAAAGGGCCAGACAGGGACTGTTTACAGCTTTGCAGGCCCTGCAGTGCATTGACGAGGAAGAGCAGGCTTGGACAGTCCACATATAATAGGCAGGGCTGTGTCCCAGTAAAACTTTATTTCCAGATACAGTGTGCTGACCCCCTGGTCTAGGTCATTCATGGAAGAACAGATTTCCTTGAATTTGTAGAAAATAAAATAGTGTTTTCCTTCTTTGTAGGAAGATGCCAGAGATTGGCTTGGTTTCCAAGGGCAGCTTATGTCCATTATAGTTCCTGGAGGTTTTATTAGAGAAGGTGGCAGCTTGGGTGGCTTTATACCATTCATGCTTACAGGCCAGTGCTACTTGGACAACCCTAGGGGCATGACAGGCCTTAAATTGCCCCTGCTTTTTAGCAGGGACAGCAGCTTTGGAAAATCTGTACAGAGTCAACCGCTCCAGTGTGATTTCTCTTCTTATTTCACTTAGGGGCAGAACATTGCTGTTCACCAGGGAAGGCACATAGAGGTCTGCTTAGGTTTGCCTCTAACATGGAGCCTTTCACAAGCAGACTAAAATGGTGCAAAGATTAGTTGGAGGTACTTTAAAGACTTACATTATTCAAATTCTGATGTGGCTAATATGTACGTTCTTTTTTTAAGGCTCTGAAGTAACTGAAGCCAAAATGAAGGAACTATCTGAGGAAATGACCACACTCATAGAATCAATCTGCTGTCCTCTAAACATGGGATGTCCAGCCTGGAGGGAAATCTAAAAATACACACTTAAATGAACCAGAATCAAAGGGGTAGTTTTCTTTTTCCTTCACAGGCGACCTTTGGTTCTTGCAAATTTCTTTAGCCAATTAAACTTCTTCCAGCAATCTCCATGGGCAGAGTGTGTTGGTGTTTTGTCTGGCGTATGGTGTCATACAGGTGGTAAGCAAGCAGTCAAGTAACTGAGCCTTCTTCAGGCTATATGGGAAGGCTGCAGAGTACAGATAACTAATTTTGAGTCAAAAATGAATCATTCTGTTACTTGGAATTCAGTCACAGATTTACGTGTGGCCCAAGTTTATTTCAATTTCTCATGTTTATTTCTACTAAAAAGTGAAGTGAAAGAGGTCCAAGACGAGGATTGGTGAGTTAAGGCCCTAGCTTTGGGCACAGAATTTAAGGGGGCATAAAAGAATTCAGGAATCAAGATCAGTAACACACACACACACACACATTTAAATGAGGTGAAATTCACATAACATAGAACTAACCATTTCAAAGTCAACAGTGCAGTAGTGTTAGCTACATTCACTGTGTTATGCAACCACCAAGTTTACCTGGTTCCAAAACATTTCCATTACTTCAAAATAAATCCGCACACCCATTAGCAGTCACTCTCTGTTCCTGTCCCTTCCCAGCCCTCTGCAACCACTAATCTCCTTTCTATTTCTATGAATTTGCCTACTCTGGGTATGTCATAATAGTGGAATCATACAAAATGTGACCTTTTGTGTCTGACTTCCTTCACTGAGCTTGATCTTTTTAAGGTTCATCCACATTGTGGCCTATGTCAGTTCTTTCTTACTTTTTATGGATGAATAGAATTTCCTGGTATGGATTAGAGTATAATATGCGTATTCATTCACCCATCAATGGACATCTGGGTTGTTTTTACCTTTTGGCTTTTGTGGATGGTGCTACTGTGAACAGTCATGTGTAGATAATTGTGTTTGTTTTTGCCATACCGTGAGGTTTGTTGGATCTTAGTTACCTGATTGGGGATCCAGTCCAGGCCCTGACAGTGAGAGTATGGAGTATTAACCACAGGACCACCATGGAGTCCTAACCACTCCCTGGAGCATGAAGTCCTAACCACTGGACAACCAGGGAAGTCCAGTAAATAATTGAGTATCTGTTTTTAACTCTTTTGGTTAACAGTTCTACTTAAGAGTGGAATTGTATATGATAATTCAGTTTTGGAGGAAGCATCAGTAGTATTTTAATGTAAGATTTTTTAAAAGCCAAAATTCATTAAAAAACATTTCACAAATAGCAAAATACCAAATTTTAAAATAGACGGGATCTAGCTCTGCAGCTCCCTCACCTGCCCCAGTCCCGAGCCGTTTGTACAATATTCTTATCCAGTATGTTTCCTGATTTTCCATTTGAATGTGCTTGCGATGACTTAGTTGTTGCTTGCATTTGAGCCTTCTGAAACTAATACAAATACTTTAACTGTTCACTTAATTTTTTTGTGGTTGTCTTTGGCTCTGATTTTTTCCTCTTAATGCTGTAAAGCATTATTTTGTGAACCGCTATAGAAAATTCATCTACCAAACACGTGCAGATATGAAATGAATAATTTTGGTAAACAGAAATAGTAAAGAGCTTTAGGGCTCCACTTGTGAAAATTACAGCTTGAAGACCCCAAGAGATTCCAAGTGAAAATCCACACGGTAGGTTAAAAGCTGAAATAGGCCTCCTAGAGAGAGGTGCATAAGCCCGGAGGTGATACTTGAACAACACTGGGAGTAGTCTGGTTTCAGTGCGAGTTTTCAATTGTAATGATTATGACTTCTAAAGTCACTTATAATAGAGTGCTTATGCTTTGGGCTAATGATGCATGTAAATAGGACCGGAAGGAAGGACACTTAAGAAGCAACAAACCAGCCTCTTTGTTGTTGCTACAGGAGATTTTCTCTTGGAGACAGCTGTGGGGTTTGGAATCCAGCAAAGCGCAGAATGGTGTAGCATGCCTACTTAGGATGGTGGAGCAGCTATGATCGTGAACACCTAGGAAGGCATTATAAATCATTCATTCGACAAATGTATCTTGAATCCCCAGGCTGAGCAACACATGCTGTAGGTGCTGGAGAAAGTGAGGGTGAGCAGAATCTGCCCCCTCCCCCCGCCCCAGTATGTCTCTTTGGCATAAGGATTATTTTAGGCTGATTAAAGAAACAGCAGACAAGGGAAGTCTCTGAAAACTGAATAGAAGTTGCCCTTTTTAAGAGACATTTACCTTTATAAGGGAAATCTCTGTAAAGGTGTCTCCTTTTTACCAGGGAGAGACTGATGACTCAATCTCCAGAAACTTCTCAGTGGAGAAGGCAGCAACTTAAATCTGCATAACAACTTCACCCTAGATTCCTGGGCTTTGCCTGGCCACCTCCCTTAACTGGCCTCTCCCATAACAACATCTTTTCTCTTCAGCTGGGGATAGTAGCGAAGGTGATGGTTTGGGCTGTTTAGAAGAGTTACTCAGTTTTCCTGAGTCTCTTCCATGTATACAGCTGGTGAACATGCCGTTAAACTGAAACCAAGCAGGACTCTGAGGGGCCCTCCTGGTTACAAAAGCCTTTCGCATCCTGTGTTTCCTGTTGTGGAAAAAGGCTTTAGTTGCCTAGGCCTTCCCTGAGTTTCAAAAATCAGACTCAAGTAATTACTAATTAGGAAGTGCAGGAACAGAGGCAACAGGAAATAGTAAAGAGCTTTAGGGCTCCAAAAGAAAAATTCCAAGTGAAAATCCACACGGTAGGTTAAAAGCTGAAATAGGCCTCCTAGAGAGAGGTGCATAAGCCCGGAGGTGATACTTGAACAACACTGGGAGTAGTCTGGTTTCAGTGCGAGTTTTCAATTGTAATGATTATGACTTCTAAAGTCACTTATAATAGAGTGCTTATGCTTTGGGCTAATGATGCATGTAAATAGGACCGGAAGGAAGGACACTTAAGAAGCAACAAACCAGCCTCTTTGTTGTTGCTACAGGAGATTTTCTCTTGGAGACAGCTGTGGGGTTTGGAATCCAGCAAAGCGCAGAATGGTGTAGCATGCCTACTTAGGATGGTGGAGCAGCTATGATCGTGAACACCTAGGAAGGCATTATAAATCATTCATTCGACAAATGTATCTTGAATCCCCAGGCTGAGCAACACATGCTGTAGGTGCTGGAGAAAGTGAGGGTGAGCAGAATCTGCCCCCTCCCCCCGCCCCAGTATGTCTCTTTGGCATAAGGATTATTTTAGGCTGATTAAAGAAACAGCAGACAAGGGAAGTCTCTGAAAACTGAATAGAAGTTGCCCTTTTTAAGAGACATTTACCTTTATAAGGGAAATCTCTGTAAAGGTGTCTCCTTTTTACCAGGGAGAGACTGATGACTCAATCTCCAGAAACTTCTCAGTGGAGAAGGCAGCAACTTAAATCTGCATAACAACTTCACCCTAGATTCCTGGGCTTTGCCTGGCCACCTCCCTTAACTGGCCTCTCCCATAACAACATCTTTTCTCTTCAGCTGGGGATAGTAGCGAAGGTGATGGTTTGGGCTGTTTAGAAGAGTTACTCAGTTTTCCTGAGTCTCTTCCATGTATACAGCTGGTGAACATGCCGTTAAACTGAAACCAAGCAGGACTCTGAGGGGCCCTCCTGGTTACAAAAGCCTTTCCGCATCCTGTGTTTCCTGTTGTGGAAAAAGGCTTTAGTTGCCTAGGCCTTCCCTGAGTTTCAAAAATCAGACTCAAGTAATTACTAATTAGGGAAGTAAGAGGATGCAGGAACAGAGGACAAACAGTCAGGCAACAATAGTTCAGTGATAATGCAGAGCCCTAGTTCCTCCTCCAGGGAGAAATGACAATCTGATGCTTATCTTTGAGGTGTTCTGCAGGAACTAAGGGCTTGCCTGGTAGCTCAGATGGTAAAGAATCTGCCTTCAGTGCAGGAGACCTGGTTCATCTCTGGGTCAGGAAAAACTAAGACTCTCCCTGTGGTGATGGATGGTGACTAAACACAAACAGTAGAGTCCAGATTGGCTGGGACCAGATTGACTGTCACCTCCTCACATACCAGTCAGAGAACTGTGCATGAACTGATAATGCATGCTTTTGCCACATTTGCCTTTGAAGATCTTACACCCAGACCAGCCAGTAAAATGGATCTGAGATTAGCCTACATCTCTCATGCTCTCTGCTGGCAGTCTCTCAATCAATAAACCTTCCTCTGCTCCAAACTCCAACATTTCAGTTTGTTTGGCCTCAGGACACACACGCACACACAATCTTTGGTTCAGCAACAAAGCTTATTTGTTTTTCTCCTGTTAATCTGTCATTTATTATAGAAAGTTCTCAGCCAAGAACCTAGAAGGGTAGAGGGAAAATGATTTTTCTTCCCCATCACTTGACCTTCTCTTGGGGGAAGGCAGACTTTAAATAAATCTATGGGGAAATAAACATTTAATTATAATTGTGATATGTTCAGTCAGCTATGAATGTCAAAGAATAAGGACAAAGAGACTTATAAGAGGGTGTAAAATGGGATCCTTTGACAAACTAGGGAGCCAAGGAAGGCCTTTTGAGCAAAGCTGGTAAATGTTTTACACACATTGTGCTGGTGGTCGCACAGTGCACAACTAGTGGGCAGAGAGCTCCGAGATCTAGTGAGGATGTGGTTTCCCAGACTGGCAGGCAGTTGGCAGAGTGGTAACAGTGTTTCACTGGTGCTATCACCTGCTTGATTATCAGCCCACACCTTTCCATCACTGAAATTTGGATTGGACTGAAGCCAAAGGGACTCAACTCTTTCCTGTTTGAAAAAGGCTTTAGTCCTAGGCCTTCCCTGAGTTTCAAAAATCAGACTCAAGTAATTACTAATTAGGAAGTAAGAGGATGCAGGAACAGAGGACAAACAGTCAGGCAACAAGAGTTCAGTGATAATGCAGAGCCCTAGTTCCTCCTCCAGCGAGAAATGACAATCTGATGCTTATCTTTGAGGTGTTCTGCAGGAACTAAGGGCTTGCCTGGTAGCTCAGATGGTAAAGAATCTGCCTTCAGTGCAGGAGACCTGGTTCATCTCTGGGTCAGGAAAAACTAAGACTCTCCCTGTGGTGATGGATGGTGACTAAACACAAACAGTAGAGTCCAGATTGGCTGGGACCAGATTGACTGTCACCTCCTCACATACCAGTCAGAGAACTGTGCATGAACTGATAATGCATGCTTTTGCCACATTTGCCTTTGAAGATCTTACACCCAGACCAGCCAGTAAAATGGATCTGAGATTAGCCTACATCTCTCATGCTCTCTGCTGGCAGTCTCTCAATCAATAAACCTTCCTCTGCTCCAAACTCCAACATTTCAGTTTGTTTGGCCTCAGGACACACACGCACACACAATCTTTGGTTCAGCAACAAAGCTTATTTGTTTTTCTCCTGTTAATCTGTCATTTATTATAGAAAGTTCTCAGCCAAGAACCTAGAAGGGTAGAGGGAAAATGATTTTTCTTCCCCATCACTTGACCTTCTCTTGGGGGAAGGCAGACTTTAAATAAATCTATGGGGAAATAAACATTTAATTATAATTGTGATATGTTCAGTCAGCTATGAATGTCAAAGAATAAGGACAAAGAGACTTATAAGAGGGTGTAAAATGGGATCCTTTGACAAACTAGGGAGCCAAGGAAGGCCTTTTGAGCAAAGCTGGTAAATGTTTTACACACATTGTGCTGGTGGTCGCACAGTGCACAACTAGTGGGCAGAGAGCTCCGAGATCTAGTGAGGATGTGGTTTCCCAGACTGGCAGGCAGTTGGCAGAGTGGTAACAGTGTTTCACTGGTGCTATCACCTGCTTGATTATCAGCCCACACCTTTCCATCACTGAAATTTGGATTGGACTGAAGCCAAAGGGACTCAACTCTTTTGTTTTCTCCATAAGCTCTCCAGCTTCATTTTTTTAATATATATATTTTATACATTTTAAAAAACTTTTATTTTACTTTTAACTTTCACAGAGTTTTGTTGTTTATAGATATGTATGTTCCCAGATTAGTCATATGTATATCCCCCCCATCCCACGCCTCCAGATCGTCACACAGCACCCGTGCAGGATCCTCTTTTCTTACAGATCCAGCTTCATTTTTAATTGTCACTTTTGCTGCTGTGCTTCTTACTTGGATTTTCTGTTTTGTTGTAGTAGAAGGTACCAATTACATGTACATCTGTGCTCTGTTAAGGTCAGTGCCAGACATCGACATGCAATCACAGTTGCCCCTAGAGTTGAAGTTCTGTACCCTGAAGATAACATACAAGATGAGGGGAGATACACAAAGACAGCCCCCAAAATTCAGAGCTAGTGAAATGTTGCCTGTGAGTTCTTTACTGTTACTTTCTTTGGGGTTTGAAGCAAGAAAGAGCTCATGATCATATAGCAGCAATGTGTCTGGGTCATTCTCTCCCTAGGCTACCAAACCCTTCTGAGAGTCTCCCTTCTAAATCTTTCACTTGTGGATGATGAGTTGTGGGATTCTTTGAGTCTGCAAAATAGAATCACACTTGTATTCTCAGTGTCAATGTAAGGAAATAGTCTCTATACTCATCATTAATCTGAGTGGCATAGTCAGTGTTAGCCAGAAAGTTAGCTGTGGGCAAGTGACCAGCCTCTCAGTTGTTTCTGAGGTAGACTTTTCTTGAGTGATACCATTATTTGATTTGTGTTTACATTTGAGTATGGGTTTATTAATATGCCAAATGTAATGATGAGCTGCCATTTCGCATTTATCACTGCTTGTATTATTAGTAATAATCAGTAGGTGAAGCATTTTGCAAAACAGCTCATTCTGTTGTGACTTACACTGCCCTTGAACAAAGCAAGTGGATTTCCATCTTTATTTTAGTTTTGCTAAACATCAAGTTTTTTCACTGGTCCACTAGATATCCTACCCTATTTCTACATAGGCTTTCCACATATAAACACAGATGGAAATACAAATTGAAATTGTTGAACAGCTTTGTGCTATGCAAATTTTAGTCTTTAAGGTTTCTGCCCATGAATATCTCTAAAAGACAGTGGCAAATTTTATGGGGCCTACTTTCTATTACCTGCTTCCTCTGAAAAGAATACCAGTATAAGGCTAGGGAATCCAGTTGGCACTATTTGGTTATATAGTTCATTTTTAATCTTAATGGTAGTAAGTTTTAAACTTCCTTTCTTTTTCTTGAATAAGAAATTGTTTTGAAAATAGAATATTGATTTAACTTTTTCTTGGAAGAGACTAGGCTTCCACTTAATATGTGGAGTAAGATAAAAGCGTAGAACCTGGTGGTGGACACTGGTGGGCCAGTGTCCTAGTAAACTAAACTTTTCCACAGTGAATCACCCTTTTAGTGGGGGGAATCCTCTGAATTAGAGAATCCTCCTCATATGCAATGAGCCAGCATGATGAGATTACTTGTTATAGTGGTCACTTCTGTAGAGAATTTAATGGTAAGGAGTCAGTGTGTAATTAATTTAGATTATCTGCATTTCTGGAGTAGAAATTGCTGAATTTATTTGCACAAGTATGTATTATTTTAGTGTCCAACTTGAGAAGTATGGAGACTCAGAAATAATTTTCAACCCAGAATGTATGTGACTTCTTTGTTGCCACCATTGATTTTTACCTTGAAGATTTCTAGTAGGATGAGAGTTATTCATGGCTTTTGACACACCTTTGCTTTTCTGAGTATCATAGCTCTGTGGTTTTATATAATAAACTAGGTATTTTTCATCTGTTCCCCATTATCTTTATCTTTTTGTTTCAACATTCCTAGCATAATTCTTAACTTGAGTTGGAGGGAGATATGTTTTAAGTTACTTAAGAATGAAAACTAAAGAATATGATCATACTTTCTTTATTGTTCAAAACTGAGGGGGGTATGGTTTCATCTGGGTTCTTTTCATCATTCTGTTGTGACTTACACTGCCCTTGAACAAAGCAAGTGGATTTCCATCTTTATTTTAGTTTTGCTAAACATCAAGTTTTTTCACTGGTCCACTAGATATCCTACCCTATTTCTACATAGGCTTTCCACATATAAACACAGATGGAAATACAAATTGAAATTGTTGAACAGCTTTGTGCTATGCAAATTTTAGTCTTTAAGGTTTCTGCCCATGAATATCTCTAAAAGACAGTGGCAAATTTTATGGGGCCTACTTTCTATTACCTGCTTCCTCTGAAAAGAATACCAGTATAAGGCTAGGGAATCCAGTTGGCACTATTTGGTTATATAGTTCATTTTTAATCTTAATGGTAGTAAGTTTTAAACTTCCTTTCTTTTTCTTGAATAAGAAATTGTTTTGAAAATAGAATATTGATTTAACTTTTTCTTGGAAGAGACTAGGCTTCCACTTAATATGTGGAGTAAGATAAAAGCGTAGAACCTGGTGGTGGACACTGGTGGGCCAGTGTCCTAGTAAACTAAACTTTTCCACAGTGAATCACCCTTTTAGTGGGGGGAATCCTCTGAATTAGAGAATCCTCCTCATATGCAATGAGCCAGCATGATGAGATTACTTGTTATAGTGGTCACTTCTGTAGAGAATTTAATGGTAAGGAGTCAGTGTGTAATTAATTTAGATTATCTGCATTTCTGGAGTAGAAATTGCTGAATTTATTTGCACAAGTATGTATTATTTTAGTGTCCAACTTGAGAAGTATGGAGACTCAGAAATAATTTTCAACCCAGAATGTATGTGACTTCTTTGTTGCCACCATTGATTTTTACCTTGAAGATTTCTAGTAGGATGAGAGTTATTCATGGCTTTTGACACACCTTTGCTTTTCTGAGTATCATAGCTCTGTGGTTTTATATAATAAACTAGGTATTTTTCATCTGTTCCCCATTATCTTTATCTTTTTGTTTCAACATTCCTAGCATAATTCTTAACTTGAGTTGGAGGGAGATATGTTTTAAGTTACTTAAGAATGAAAAACTAAAGAATATGATCATACTTTCTTTATTGTTCAAAGGAGGCACTATCTAAAGCAGGGTTGTGGTGGGGTAGTGGCAAACTGGCTAAATTCCATCTTTTTTTTTTGAGAGTTCTTTTTTTTTTCTTTTCACAATCATGAGTTTGTTTGTTTGTTTGTTTTTTTTTTTTTTTTGCTTTTCTGATTTTACAGAGTTTTGTTGTTTACAGATATGTATAATTCCAGATTAGTCATATGTATATCCCAATCCCCCCCCCCTGCTTTTTTAAATTAAAGTTTTATTTATACATAGCCATGCACCTTGCTTTACTTATTTTCTGTGGCTGTTTTCATGCTACTACAGCTGAGTTGAGTGGTTGCCACAGAGACCCACACAGCCTACGATATTTACTATCTGGCACTTCACAGAAAAAGTTTGTTGATTGCTGATCTAAAAGGCGCAATGTAAGAAAAATTATTTACAAGTCTCCAATGAAGCCTAAATTTAAAAAGTCTTTTTTCTACATAGTGAAGATATTCTCTTAAAAAGATTTTAAAAGAATTCTTGACATAAGGTTACAAATTGGAAGGCTGCAGAAAAATCGCTCTTCAGCCTCTGTCCTCAGCCACCTTATTCCCTTTCCTGGAGACCATATATATTATCAAATAGTTCTGGGTTCTTCCAGAGGCATATTGTGCAAAAATTCTTGTTTCACTATAGTATTTAAGCAGCGTTCTTATTTCAGATGTGGTTATATTTCTCTAGTAAAAAAAATTAACTATGAGGAAAAAAATGTACAAGGGAAAGGCCAATTTTTAGTTTGTCATAGATACTATGTACATGCTGTGTGCCCAACCCTGAATTGATGCAGCAGAGAATATGGAACAGCTTCTAAAATGTGACCTAGCTGAGATGCTTGAATCAAACCCTGATGTGTGAATAGGAATTGAGTAGATGCATCTTTGTATTAGAAATACTGGCAAGACTGAAAACTTCCCTACCTCCCTAACTGGGGAAAGGAAATAGATATCCAGGTTCAGGAAGCAGATAGAGTTTCAAACAAGAGTATCCCAAGAGGGCCACACCAAAAGGCACATGATAATTAAAATGACAAAAATTAAAGATAGAGAATATTAGACGTGGTAAGTGAAAAGCAACTAGTTATGTATAAGAGAACTCCCATAATACTTTGAGCTAACTTTTTACCAGAAACTCTGTAGGCCAGAAGGGAGTGGAACAGTATATTCAAAGTGATAAAAGGAAAAAGGTACAGTCAAGAGTACTCTACCTGTCAAGACTATCATTCAGATTTGAAGGAGAGTTTCAGTCAAACAAAAGCTGAAAGACTTTAGCATCACTAAACCAGCCTTACAAGAAATGTTAAAGGGACCTCTCTAAGCAGAGAAGACCACAGTAGAAATATGAAAACTGTGAAAGGAAAAATCTCATTGGTAGAGGCAAACATATAGTAAGGGTAGTTAATCAACCACTTATATAGTAGGAGGTTAAAAGATAAAAGTGGAGAAATTATTTACAAGTCTCCAATGAAGCCTAAATTTAAAAAGTCTTTTTTCTACATAGTGAAGATATTCTCTTAAAAAGATTTTAAAAGAATTCTTGACATAAGGTTACAAATTGGAAGGCTGCAGAAAAATCGCTCTTCAGCCTCTGTCCTCAGCCACCTTATTCCCTTTCCTGGAGACCATATATATTATCAAATAGTTCTGGGTTCTTCCAGAGGCATATTGTGCAAAAATTCTTGTTTCACTATAGTATTTAAGCAGCGTTCTTATTTCAGATGTGGTTATATTTCTCTAGTAAAAAACTTAACTATGAGGTAAAAAATGTACAAGGGAAAGGCCAATTTTTAGTTTGTCATAGATACTATGTACATGCTGTGTGCCCAACCCTGAATTGATGCAGCAGAGAATATGGAACAGCTTCTAAAATGTGACCTAGCTGAGATGCTTGAATCAAACCCTGATGTGTGAATAGGAATTGAGTAGATGCATCTTTGTATTAGAAATACTGGCAAGACTGAAAACTTCCCTACCTCCCTAACTGGGGAAAGGAAATAGATATCCAGGTTCAGGAAGCAGATAGAGTTTCAAACAAGAGTATCCCAAGAGGGCCACACCAAAAGGCACATGATAATTAAAATGACAAAAATTAAAGATAGAGAATATTAGACGTGGTAAGTGAAAAGCAACTAGTTATGTATAAGAGAACTCCCATAATACTTTGAGCTAACTTTTTACCAGAAACTCTGTAGGCCAGAAGGGAGTGGAACAGTATATTCAAAGTGATAAAAGGAAAAAGGTACAGTCAAGAGTACTCTACCTGTCAAGACTATCATTCAGATTTGAAGGGGAGAGTTTCAGTCAAACAAAAGCTGAAAGACTTTAGCATCACTAAACCAGCCTTACAAGAAATGTTAAAGGGACCTCTCTAAGCAGAGAAGACCACAGTAGAAATATGAAAACTGTGAAAGGAAAAATCTCATTGGTAGAGGCAAACATATAGTAAGGGTAGTTAATCAACCACTTATATAGTAGGGAGGTTAAAAGATAAAAGTGGAGAAATCATTTATATGCACAATAAGTAGTTAGGGGATACACAAAACAAAAATATATAAAATATGATGTCACAAACTTTAAAGGTGGTTGAGGGAAGTAAAAATGTGAAGTTGGGGACTTCCCTGGTGGTCCAGTGGGTAAAGAGTCTGCCTTGCAGTGCAAGGGGTGCTGGTTCGATCCCTGGCCCAGGAAGATCCCACATGCCACGGAGCTGCTGGACCGGTGTGTTCAATTATGAGCTAGCGCTCTGGAGCACATGCACCCAGAGCTGTTGCTCTACAATGAAAGAGGCCACTGTGATGGGAAGCCCACACATGTCAAAGAATAAAGACAGATGAAAATTAAAAAAAAAACACAATGACTTAGAGGTCAAAAAAAATGTGGAGTTGTTAGAATGTGTTTGCACTTAGGTGATTATAAATTTACAATAATCATAGGTATGTGTGTATATATATATGTATATATGTTGCTAAATATAAATCTTATGGTAACCACAAACCAAAAATCTATAATATACATACACAGACAAAAACAGAAAGAAATTCAAACATGAAACTAAAGATAGTCATCAGATTACAAAGAAAGCGCAAAACAAGAAGGAAAAAGAACTACAGAAACAACTAGAAAATAATGAACAAAATAGCAGTACATCCCTATCAATAATTAATTTAAACATAAATGGACTAAATGCTCTAAAGACAGAGACTAGCTGAATGGATGCAAAACCAAAATCCATACATATGCTGCCTACAGGAGATCACTTGATCTAAAGACACACTCAGACTGAAAGTGAGGGGATGCAAAAAGCTATTCCCTACAAATGGAAATGAAAAGAAAGCTGGAATAATAATACTCATAGCAGACAAAACAAACTTTAAAACAAAGATTGTAATAGGAAACAAAGACATTTCATAATAATAAAGGGATTTATCAAAGCAAGAAGATAGTTATAACCATATATGCACTTGACATATGAACACATGAACACATTAAGCAAATATTAGCCAGTGCTATCCCCAAAATAAAATGTGAGTCACGTGTATTATTTGAAAATTTCTAGTAGCCATATTGCAAATTGAAAAGAAATAGGTGAAATTAATTTTAGTAATATATTTTACTACAATATATATGTAAAATATAATTTCAACATGTAGTCAATATAATATCATTAATGAGCTATTTTACATTCTTTTTGATTTATTAAGTCTTTGAATTTTGGTGTGGATTTTACATTTTTAAGCACATCTTAATTAAAACTAGGCACATTTTGAGTGCTCAATAGCTGCATGTGGAAGTACGGTATTGGACAGCACAGCTCTAGATTCTGTATAAAGGGGATGTGCACATCCACCACTTGGTCATGGTGGAAATTCCTTGGGCATGATTCAGAGAGCACAGTATAATGTTAAAATCAAAGCATCTCCTATTTGGTTATGTATATTTTTGTGCTTGGGGTGAAACCAGTACAGTATAGCCACGTGTGAAACTTGCTGTTGGGTTTGGCAGGCTATCATCTGGCTGGTTTCCTCTGGTAGTTTCCCAGGTACCTGAGCCCCACTTCTGCCTCTTTTTTTTTTTTTTTTTTGAGGAAGTGGTTGCTTCTGTCTTCCTCAGAACTCTCTAGATACTGAACACTGTTTTTAAAAGAGAGGAAAGACATAGGTCAGTGTGGCAGTAAACAACACAACTCTGTAAAAAATTAGATTAAAAAAAAAAGAGGTTAGTTGGTTTTGCTTTTCTAGCATTTCCCTCTCTGTATCTAAGACCATCATAGGGGAAATTTACTTGGCAGGTTCTTTCACATTCCCCTTAATAACATTTGCAAGTAATGAGTATTTTCTGCATTCAAAGGGAAACTAACATTTACTGCAAAGTCTACTGTTTGCCAGTGTCATACCTATACATTTCACCCTTGATTTGGGTATAGTTTAGAAACCGAACCCACTGTCAAAGCTTCGGGTAGAAGCTACTGATGATCAGTAAATGTGGCCCTTCTAATCATAACGACTGAAGAAAATGGAATTCTTAAGAAAGAAAGGTTGTAACACATGGATAATTTAATTCATCAAATATTTTTTGAGTCAACTTTGCCAGTAGGGTGCTAGACAAAGACTTTGAGCACTATGTTCAGGTAATACAGTCTGATGTCAGGGCAGTTAGGAAGAGATTCACACATGAGTAACATCAGAGTCTTTCAAGAGTGCTTTAATGGGGAGATAGAATCATGTCATGACATTTTACTTGGGTGGTGATGACATGTATGTGAGGCTTTCTGCTCTACTGAGAGAAGCTGTACACACATGTGAACATGCAGAAGGATGATTTCCTCCAACCTAGGGTAGAATTGGGTAGATTTATGGGATTGTGACTTGTTTTATGAAGGGGTTTTATAATAATAATGGGGCTTTCACCTGTTGAATGAGGAACTGTGAAATGCTTTACAGTTGGGAATTTATTAAATTCATAAATTGCATTCGAATCCTTTTCCATGGCTCTCATGATTCTTGTCTGTTTCTGGCTTGGTAATAAATAATTGCATATTAGCGTAATTCTTTTCTAATCTGAAATAGAATGAAGGAGCCTTGTAGCAGGAAAGAAGCTCCTAACACTGATGACCCAGTCAGAGTTGTTTTAAAGTGGCAGTTAATAAAGGAAAACCTTGATTGTGGACTAGGAAATTCTTCAAACAGCTCCATAAATGATGTCTTTCATAATTTAGAAGTGTGATTTAATGTTTATTGGGCATTTGTTTTAAATTTAGTATATAATCTGAGTCTGTTGATCTCGACAGCACACCTCATTGCATACTAGCCACATTTCTAGTGCTCAGCAGTGGTTCTCTGTGGTATGCCAGACTCTGTGACTGACCACACAGAAGGTGGGGCTTCCCTAGTGGGTCAGTGGTGAAGAATCTGCTTGCCAGTGCAGGAGATGCAGATTCGATCCCTGGGTCAGAAAGATCCCTATGGGAGGAAATGGTAACCCACTCTGGTATTCTTACCTAGGAAATCCCATGGACAGAGGAGCCTGGCGGTCTACAGTCCATGGGGGTGCACAGTGTCAGACATGACAGCACACGCACACCTAAGTGAATCAAGACCAGCCAGGTTGCCTATCCAGATTTCCATCAGCAGGTCAGGAATGTGCCAGGTCCCTTGCAGCACCTGCTAAGTCTTACCTACTTTTATAATTTTTGTCTCTCTGATGGGTGCAAAATGGTATCCTGTTGTTTTAACATTTCTCTGATTGCTGGTGATGTTATCCATTCTGATTTCCACCTTTGTGAATTGCCATTTTAAGAAGCATCTTTGTTCCTCACTGATTTCCTGACCTAAAAAAAATCTAATCTATACCAGCTTTATTGAGATGTAATTCACATACCATACAATTTACCCACTTAAAAAATATTCATAGTTTTTTAGTATATTCACATTGTTGTGCAACCATCATCATGATCTATTTTAGAACCTTTTCTTTAGCCCCTAAAGTGGCTGTTCCTTGAGTTCCAGAAGACACTTTTAGGTTGGGCACTCCTGGTGACCTTGCTGATCTCACAGGCCTGGACGAAAGGCCCGTGAACTCTGGTCACTGAGGCCCTGGTTTCTGCCTTCCACAGCTTGGCTGTTCAGCTTGGTTTGGAGTGTGTGTTCTTCCAATGGATTCTTCCACAACCCACACCCTCACTTATGCTTATTGCCAGCATTGGTTTCTGTTTGCTTGCAGCCAAAAGAAATCAAGTCATAAATTTGTACATTGAGGAGGGATTTTTGCAAGGAAACAGACCCTAGAATGTGAAGCTGGTTAAGTTGTAGTGAATGACTGAGCCCTCCCTCTTTTCTGTAGTAAAGGGCAGCAAAACTGCCGATCAGACTATGGTTCATTTTTTCCTGGGAATGTGCACCTACCTGTAAAATACCTGGATGTTTCCTCAGGTAGGCCACTTTTCTGCCTTTCTTAAAGTGCTTCAAGAGAGCACTCAGCTCTGGTGTACAGCGTCATGAAGAAAGCACATACCCTGGCTGGCAGTTCGGTGTACCAAGGGTCTGTTAGTCATGTTCTCTTTGGAAAAAGGCTGCTCAGATGGTACCATGTATGGCAGGGGATCCTCCCACCACGTTCCTCAGGTGGGGCCTTGGAAGACACTGGGTGAAGGAAATTCAGTGAACACAAGCTGAGTTGATCAAGGACTTCTCTCCACTGCAGCAAGATGAATCGACAAGTAGATACTTACTAAAGATGTTCCAGGAGGGTCATGTCCATACTTGACATGTTGTTTTTCTTTTTTCCTTTTTATTGAACATTTTTGGCCCCTCCCTCTCATAGAACAGATATCATTCAGGTCACACATTGCAAGACCACAAGACGTTACATCTCATCCTGTCTGAGCCATGGATATCACCAAGAGATATCTGACCTGGGAGCTGGATGAGGTGACTGATTTTTAGTTGCCTCCTCTTGGGGAAGGGGGTCTGTTCCTTTTTGATTGTATGTAGCTTATCTATACTAAGTGGTAGCATTCAAAAATTGTGCATAGGAATAAAGGTGTGTGTATGTGCATGTGTGCATACATACAATAATCTACCAAGGATAAACTGCGCTATATATACTTGTTATTTTGTTTCCCAGGGAAGAAACCTGTAGTCAGGTTTCTGCTGTGATAATGCTACATAACAACTAAGCACCCCACTCCCAATCTCAGTGGCTTACGAATACAAGCACTTATTTCTTATTCATGGGTCTGTAGGTGGTTGTGGCTTTGCAACACCTGGCTTCTGGCTGTAGTTTAGTCTGTTCCATATATCCCTAGCAGCTGCTCAAGGCCTGTTCTCATGACCAGTGGCACAAGTGCCAAAGAGGCCAGCCCAAACCCTGCGAGCATAACTAAAGCCTTTAATTCCATTGGCTAACTCAGTGATGGTTGGGATTTATTCCTGACCCACAGTAAACCTAGGTAAAGGAGGGGAAGGAAAGAACTGAGGACAAATAACACATTCTCCTATACTCTCCTTTGTTTTGAGAAACTAACCATGTAGTTTAAATGTTTTCTCTCTCAGCAGATTACATCGTTATATGTTCAGTTGCTCATGTCAGAAGCCTAGGGTTTACAAGAAGGTCCAGGTTGGGAAGGGATGAGCATTTTTTCAATTTTAGATATGGTGAGTTTGATATGGGGTAGTCAGAGAGATGAGACTGTCGGTCATACAGATCCAGAGCCACACTATTGTGGTTGTTTATTTTCTGACTCCAGCTCCTACAGGTTTATGAGTGGGAGTGATGACAAATGTTACTAGTTTCTTAGAGTCCTGGTCAATAAACTGTCCTTATGATGTAACACTTGTTAAGTTATTCTGTATTCTGAACCAAAACTGGTCCTGTTACCTTTCATATATAACTCTATGAATTATTACATGTCAACATCAGGGTTCTCTGTGTGAAATTCCTATGCAGCTTTTTATTACTTTAGAGAAGTTACATGACTGAAGGGCATTAACAGGTTGTATTTTCCCATCTAGACCTGCTTTAGTGCACCATTTGTAAAGATTCTCCTAAAAGAGGATTTTCTGTTTGTGTAAATACACTTGAGTCATCATATTTCATGTGAATTGTTTGTATTGATTAATGGTCTCTTGTTTGCTTCCTTTTGCTTGTTGTATTTATAGCTCACATTACTTATAATTGTTGGACAACATAATATGGACCAGATGGCTTCATTATTCTGTGTTTCGCATTTTGAATTTTAAATGTCATGTTGGACTGCTTGTTAGTGGCCAGCTGTGTCCTAGAGGAGGAGATGAGGCCAGACTGTAGTTCAGAGATCCTGGGTCAATCAGTGCTGTCTACGTGTTAGCATTTGAGCTTTCCACTGGCTCTTGGTTTCACTTGGAAATTCAAATTGGAAGGCCAGGTAGAGAGAGAGACTAGGCATCGAAGGCCTCTGAACCACTCAGCTGGCCTATGATCTCAATGTGTTTGAAAACCCTTTACCCATAAGCTTGCAGAATATATTATATGGCAGATATTTTAACCACAGCTACTAATATTTAAAAATACGAATATCAGTTGGGGGTCAAGAAGAAAGCTCAATGGTGTCAAATATGCAGATGATATCACTCTAATGGCAGAAAGTGAAGAGGAAATAAAGAGCCTCTTGATGAAGGTGAAAGAGTAGAAGGAAAAGACTGGCTTGAAACTCAACATTCCAAAAACTAAGATCAAAGCATCTGGTCCCATCACTTAATGGCAAATAAAAGGGGAAAAAGTAGAACCAGTGACAGATGTTATTTTTTTCAGCTCAAAAACCACTGCGGGGGCTTCCCCTGGTGGTCCAGTGGGTAAGGACACCGCCTTGCAGTGCAAGGGGCACCGGTTCGATCCCTGGCCTGGGAAGATCCCACGTGCCGCAGAGCGGCTGGACTGATGTGTCCAGTTACCGAGCCAGAGCTCTGGAGCGCATGCGCCCAGAGCCGGCACTCTGCAATGACAGACGCCACCGCGATGGGAGGCCCACAGGAGCCAAAGAACAATGACGGATGAACATAGAGAAACGAAAGACCAATAGAAGTGGCCCGCCTGCTCCCCTCCCTCCCCAACCTGACCCCCGCCCAAAAAAAATAAAAAAATAAACCTAAAAAAAAAAAAAAAAAAAAAACCCACCGCGGATTGTGACTGCAGCCATGAAATTAAAAGATGCTTGCTCCTTGGAAGAAAAGCCATAACGAACCTAGATAGTGTATTAAAAAACAGAGACATCAGTTTGCTGACAAGGATCTGTATAGTCAAAGCTGTGGTTTTTCCGGTAGTTATGTATGGATGTGAGAGTTGGACCATAAAGAAGGCTGAGTGCCCAAGGATTGATGCTTTTAAATTATGGGCAAGGGGATCAAACTAGTCAATCCTAAGGGAAATGATTCTTGAAGGCCAGGTAGAGAGAGAGACTAGGCCATCAAGGCCTTCCACTGGCTCTTGGTTTCACTTGGAAATTCAAATTGGAAGGCCAGGTAGAGAGAGAATAGGCATCGAAGGCCTCTGAACCACTCAGCTGGCCTATGATCTCAATGTGTTTGAAAACCCTTTACCCATAAGCTTGCAGAATATATTATATGGCAGATATTTTAACCACAGCTACTAATATTTAAAAATACGAATATCAGTTGGGGGTCAAGAAGAAAGCTCAATGGTGTCAAATATGCAGATGATATCACTCTAATGGCAGAAAGTGAAGAGGAAATAAAGAGCCTCTTGATGAAGGTGAAAGAGTAGAAGGAAAAGACTGGCTTGAAACTCAACATTCCAAAAACTAAGATCAAAGCATCTGGTCCCATCACTTAATGGCAAATAAAAGGGGAAAAAGTAGAACCAGTGACAGATGTTATTTTTTTCAGCTCAAAAACCACTGCGGGGGCTTCCCCTGGTGGTCCAGTGGGTAAGGACACCGCCTTGCAGTGCAAGGGGCACCGGTTCGATCCCTGGCCTGGGAAGATCCCACGTGCCGCAGAGCGGCTGGACTGATGTGTCCAGTTACCGAGCCAGAGCTCTGGAGCGCATGCGCCCAGAGCCGGCACTCTGCAATGACAGACGCCACCGCGATGGGAGGCCCACAGGAGCCAAAGAACAATGACGGATGAACATAGAGAAACGAAAGACCAATAGAAGTGGCCCGCCTGCTCCCCTCCCTCCCCAACCTGACCCCCGCCCAAAATAAATAAATAAATAAACCTAAAAAAAAAAAAAAAAGAAAAACCCACTGCGGATTGTGACTGCAGCCATGAAATTAAAAGATGCTTGCTCCTTGGAAGAAAAGCCATAACGAACCTAGATAGTGTATTAAAAAACAGAGACATCAGTTTGCTGACAAGGATCTGTATAGTCAAAGCTGTGGTTTTTCCGGTAGTTATGTATGGATGTGAGAGTTGGACCATAAAGAAGGCTGAGTGCCCAAGGATTGATGCTTTTAAATTATGGGCAAGGGGATCAAACTAGTCAATCCTAAGGGAAATCAACCCTGGATATTCATTGGAAAGATTGATACTGAGGCTCCAATACTTTTGCCATCTGATGTAAAGAGCCGATTCACTGGAAAAGACCCTGATGGTGGAAAGGATTGAGGGCAGAAGGAGAAGGGGATGACAGAGGTTAAGATGGTTGGATAGCATCAGCGACTCAGTGAACATGAATTTGAGCAAACTCTGGGAAGTAGTGCACGATAGCAAAGCCTAGTGTGCTGTAGTCCATGGGGTTACAAAGAGTCAGACATGACTCAGCAACTGAAGAACACTAATATTTAAAAATATGAGTATCATTCGGGGGCCAAAGAGACAGATGTGCTTAGTCTCAGTCGTGTCCGACTCTGCGATCCCATGGGCTGTAGCCCACCACGCTTCTCTGTTCATGGGAATTCTCCAAGCAAGGATACTGGAAGGGGTCGCCATGCCATCCTCCAGGGAATCTTCCCCACCCAGGAATCGAATCTGGTTCTCCCCCACTTACAGGTGGATTCTTTACCATCTTAGCCACTAGGGAAACCCAAGGAGACGGTATACTCAAATAGGATGAATTGAGAAATGGTTACTTAAGGGACTATTTAGAATAGCACTGGTTAAAGAAAACAAGGTACAGTGAAGCAACTACAGTTATGGGAGAGGGTGACTGGGCCATGGGGTAGTCAGACATTTGGCTTCCCTAATGTGTGTGGGCACCATCCACTCTATTGAAGACTTGAGTTGAATAAAAGGGCTGAGTAAGAGGGAACTGACAATTCTTAGCTCAGTGGTAAAGAACCCACTTTCCAATGTAAGAGATGCAAGTTCAATCCCTGGGTTGGAAAGATGCCCTAGAGAAGGAAATGGCAACCCATTCTAGTGTTCTTGCCTGGGAAATCCCATGGACAGAGAAGCCTGGTGGGCTACAGTCCAGGGGGTTGCAAAGAGTTAGACACAATTGAGCGACTAAACAAGAGGGAACTCCTCCTGTTTGGTGAGCTAGGACAACAGTCTTTTCTGGCCTTGGACTTGGTCTAACACATCAGCTCTTTCTCAGTCTTGAGTCTATTGGCTTTTGGACTGAAACTTATATCATTGGCTCTCCTTGTTTTTAGGCCTCCAGACTCAGACTGCAACTACTTATTAGCACTCCTGGGTCTCTAGCTTAACTTACCCTCCAAATGTTGGGACTTCTCAGCCCCATGATCATGTGAACCAATTCCTTATAATAAATCTGTGTCTTTGTCACACACACATGCACACACATCCTATTTGTTCTGTTTCCCTGGAGAACCCTGACAAATACAAAGGGCAAGGCAACAGGTGCTGTGGCCTTCCTTAGAGGGACACAGACAGTCCTGGCCAATAGGCAGGAAAGAAGCTGAAGGAATAAATACTTAAGTCTCTCCCTTCTCCTTGATGCCTCCAACTGGTTGAACTCACCTGGAAATTCTAGAGCTTGAGAGACAGTAGAGCCAGTATTTAAAGAGTCTGGGATCCAGAGCAGGATGGAGAAAGATGAAAAGTAGGGCTAATGGAGCCTTTGAATGTATTTAAAACAGTTATCATTACCACTTTCTTATATAGCATGCCAGAGGTATGCTGTGCATACAGAAGCATATATGTTGATCTTGGTAATTTCCATGCTATTTCAAACTCTTCCAAAAGTATCACTTTGATGGGTACCTAATATTAGAAAGTCTTTTACTATGAAATAGACTTATATAGATGGTACATTTATATAATATAAAAATTGTAATAAATGAAACTCCTGTATATCCCTTCATTCTGCTTAAGAACTAGAACACTACCAAAACTCAGGACACTGTGGGTACCTTCCCGACTGCATTCCTTCCCAGGAAGAATGACCATTATTTTAAACTTATTATCATTTCCTTGTGATAATAATTTCATTATAATATTTCTGAATACATGTATATTCCTAAATAGTATATTGTCAAGCTTTGTATGATTTCGGCATTCATGTAGTTTCAAATGTATTTGCATGGTTTGCATGTAGACTTCTGAAAATCAATTTTATACTTGACATTATACTTTTGTGATTCATCCTTGGTCTAACAAAAATCAGCTCTTTGAGCGACTAAACAGAGGAACTCCTCCTGTTTGGTGAGCTAGGACAACAGTCTTTTCTGGCCTTGGACTTGGTCTAACACATCAGCTCTTTCTCAGTCTTGAGTCTATTGGCTTTTGGACTGAAACTTATATCATTGGCTCTCCTTGTTTTTAGGCCTCCAGACTCAGACTGCAACTACTTATTAGCACTCCTGGGTCTCTAGCTTAACTTACCCTCCAAATGTTGGGACTTCTCAGCCCCATGATCATGTGAACCAATTCCTTATAATAAATCTGTGTCTTTGTCACACACACATGCACACACATCCTATTTGTTCTGTTTCCCTGGAGAACCCTGACAAATACAAAGGGCAAGGCAACAGGTGCTGTGGCCTTCCTTAGAGGGACACAGACAGTCCTGGCCAATAGGCAGGAAAGAAGCTGAAGGAATAAATACTTAAGTCTCTCCCTTCTCCTTGATGCCTCCAACTGGTTGAACTCACCTGGAAATTCTAGAGCTTGAGAGACAGTAGAGCCAGTATTTAAAGAGTCTGGGATCCAGAGCAGGATGGAGAAAGATGAAAAGTAGGGCTAATGGAGCCTTTGAATGTATTTAAAACAGTTATCATTACCACTTTCTTATATAGCATGCCAGAGGTATGCTGTGCATACAGAAGCATATATGTTGATCTTGGTAATTTCCATGCTATTTCAAACTCTTCCAAAAGTATCACTTTGATGGGTACCTAATATTAGAAAGTCTTTTACTATGAAATAGACTTATATAGATGGTACATTTATATAATATAAAAATTGTAATAAATGAAACTCCTGTATATCCCTTCATTCTGCTTAAGAACTAGAACACTACCAAAACTCAGGACACTGTGGGTACCTTCCCGACTGCATTCCTTCCCAGGAAGAATGACCATTATTTTAAACTTATTATCATTTCCTTGTGATAATAATTTCATTATAATATTTCTGAATACATGTATATTCCTAAATAGTATATTGTCAAGCTTTGTATGATTTCGGCATTCATGTAGTTTCAAATGTATTTGCATGGTTTGCATGTAGACTTCTGAAAATCAATTTTATACTTGACATTATACTTTTGTGATTCATCCAAGTTGATGTATATTATTTATGTTGCCATATATTGTTACACTGTGTATATGCTAGAAATTGTTTATTTTACTGTCAATGGACAGTTTGTCGTTTTCACCTTTTTATAGTATTGCTATCCAGTTTATATGCATTTGTGCTGGAGATTCTCTGGGATAGATATCTGGAAGGAAAAAAAGTGGGTGACAGGGATTATCTTCAACCTTACAAAGTAATACCATATTCTTTTCCAAAGTTGTTGTTCTAATGTTTACCACTATTACCAGTGTACTTATTTTGTTGCTCCATATCTAAACAGAACACCCTTAATCATGACAACATAACATTAATGGAGTGAAAAAGGAAGACACATAAGAAAAAATTTTCAACACATATTGAATAAGGGATTGATATCAGTGTATTAAAATTCTTTCACATCAATGAGAGAAATACAGACATCTCAGTTTTTTAAAATAGGCAGAAAACTTGAACAGGTACTTCATAAAAAAGGATTTCTGAGATTGCAGATATGCATATGAAAAGGTACTTGGCTCAGTTCTTCAGGGAAATACAAATTTTTTAAGGTACAATGAGAAGCCACTCTGTGTTCTCCAAATCCTAGCACTAGGAAAACTGATCATGCTAAGTGTTGGCAATGATGTGAAGTACCCCAAACTCTTATTCTTTTCTGGTGGTCATGTATCTCAGTAGTACCATACTAGAAAATTGGTAGTATCTACTGTGAATCTAGTTATAACACACAATTCTATTTCCAACAGAAATTCCTACAAAACGTTAGTAGTAGCATTGTACATCAGAGTGAAACATAGACAAAATAGCCCAAATGTCCATCAAGAGTTTTATATACATGCAACAAAATGAACAAATCTCACAATTATGGGGAAGAATGAAAGATAGTTAATAGCAAAGAGAACATTGTATGTTTTCTTAATACAAAATCTCACAATGGACAGAACTAACTGATGGTGATAGATGTAAGGATAATTAGTTACCTTTGGGGAAGCTGATGACTTGGAGTGGACATACTGGGGGCTTCTGTAACTAATAACATTCTTGTTCTGAGAATGCGTACATGGGTAAGTTCATTTTGTGGAAACTCATTGAGCTGGGTTCTTACGATTTCTATACTTTTTGGTACTTATGTAACATTTCAGTAAGAACTATCTAGAAAATGCCATATGTTTGGAAATTAACACACATCTAAATGATCATGAGTAAGAAAAGAAACCATAATGGAGATATAACTTCATAATAATGACAGAACTGCATACCAAAACTCGCAGGTTAAGAAGTACTATAAGGGAAATTTATAGTCTTAGATATTTATGTTGGAAAAGAAGAAAAACTAATAAACATGCATCATGTCCAAATACAGCAATTAAATCTTTTTTAAAAAGGGGAGAAAGAACAATAACAAAAAGAAATGAAATAGAAGACAATGACACAATTTAAAACACTTAGCAAAGACCAAAAATTGATTCAAGGAAACAAAAAAAGGAAAAAAGGCACAAAGAAACAAATTTAAGGATAAAAAAGGAGGACATAGGTACAGGAGGTCCAGCCATATTCAGCTATACAGATTTTGTTTCTCAAAGATTATCCTGCTTGGGGAAGGTATTATAGAGGAACTTGAGTGGATTCAGGCAGAGTAGTTAAGACTTTATTGCTGTAATCCAGGTAAGATGTAATGGTAACTTTTATTGGGACTAGAGTCTTGTTAGGGAGGACATTTACATTCTAAGGTTACCCATTTACTGTCTTAACTTTTGTTCTAATGTTTCTAGTGTTTTATTTTTATACTTAAAACTATAATCTTTGTCTGGAATTTAAAAATATATAGTGTGAAGTAGAGCTATATGATGTTTATTTTCAGGTGGAAAAGCATTTAACCTAATATGACTTATTTAAAAATAAATGGAAATATCATCCTTGTTGTAAATTAAGTTTCTGCATTTAATTGAATTTGTTTCTGAATTCTGCATTGTTTGTTATACCATAAACTTGTCTCTTCCTATGCAGATACTATACAGCAGATTATACAGCAAGTTTTAATATCTGGAAAAATAAATTAATGGACAGAACTAACTGATGGTGATAGATGTAAGGATAATTAGTTACCTTGGGGACATGACTGGATACATACTGGGGCTTCTGTAACTAATAACATTCTTGTTCTGAGAATGCGTACATGGGTAAGTTCATTTTGTGGAAACTCATTGAGCTGGGTTCTTACGATTTCTATACTTTTTGGTACTTATGTAACATTTCAGTAAGAACTATCTAGAAAATGCCATATGTTTGGAAATTAACACACATCTAAATGATCATGAGTAAGAAAAGAAACCATAATGGAGATATAACTTCATAATAATGACAGAACTGCATACCAAAACTCGCAGGTTAAGAAGTACTATAAGGGAAATTTATAGTCTTAGATATTTATGTTGGAAAAGAAGAAAAACTAATAAACATGCATCATGTCCAAATACAGCAATTAAATCTTTTTTAAAAAGGGGAGAAAGAACAATAACAAAAAGAAATGAAATAGAAGACAATGACACAATTTAAAACACTTAGCAAAGACCAAAAATTGATTCAAGGAAACAAAAAAAGGAAAAAAGGCACAAAGAAACAAATTTAAGGATAAAAAAGGAGGACATAGGTACAGGAGGTCCAGCCATATTCAGCTATACAGATTTTGTTTCTCAAAGATTATCCTGCTTGGGGAAGGTATTATAGAGGAACTTGAGTGGATTCAGGCAGAGTAGTTAAGACTTTATTGCTGTAATCCAGGTAAGATGTAATGGTAACTTTTATTGGGACTAGAGTCTTGTTAGGGAGGACATTTACATTCTAAGGTTACCCATTTACTGTCTTAACTTTTGTTCTAATGTTTCTAGTGTTTTATTTTTATACTTAAAACTATAATCTTTGTCTGGAATTTAAAAATATATAGTGTGAAGTAGAGCTATATGATGTTTATTTTCAGGTGGAAAAGCATTTAACCTAATATGACTTATTTAAAAATAAATGGAAATATCATCCTTGTTGTAAATTAAGTTTCTGCATTTAATTGAATTTGTTTCTGAATTCTGCATTGTTTGTTATACCATAAACTTGTCTCTTCCTATGCAGATACTATACAGCAGATTATACAGCAAGTTTTAATATCTGGAAAAATAAATTACTTTCCTCAAAATTTTTGTTAGTTTCTTCTTGGTTTTATTACATTTATTCTTCTATATCAGCTTTAAATTTTTTTCACCTTTTAAAAAATCCTTATTTTCATGCTGATTGGGATGGAGTTTGTATATTATTTATAGAAGAATTGACACTTTTCTTCCCTTCCAGAAATAGGTTCTAAGTTTCCATTTATTCAGATTACCTATTCTTTGTCATTAGTATAGATAATCAAAATTTGACAGCAATTATGTTCAGTATTTTTATGTCTTTTATTTGAATATTTGAAAGTAATGTTCATTTTATATTATGCAATTTAATAAGCAAATAGTGCTCATTTAGTTAATCACTTAATAGTCTAAACATTTTCAACATTTCAGGTTGTCATCCTGAAAATGGAAATTCTTGTTCTGAAAATAACTGAAAACCTCTGATTCATGCTTAGCTTCAAGAGAAGGAAAAGTATTAAAATTAAAAAAAATAAGTATTAAAATTAGATTAATCAGTGGGGGAGGGACAAATTGGGTGATTGGGATTGACATATACATACTAATGCATATAAAATAGATAACCAACAAACACCTACTGTGTAGCACAGGGAACTCTAGTCAATAACTCTGTGATGACCTATATGGGAGAAGAATCTAAAAAATGAGTAGACATATGTATATTTATAATTGGTTCACTTAGCTGTACATCTGAAACTAAAGCAACATTGTAAATCAACTGTACGCCAATCAAAATTATTAAAGACAATAAAATTAGACTAATTAGTTTAATATAACTTAGCAGACACTCACATGTAACTTTCTAATATATTTTTTTTAATTCCATACAAATTTTATTATTATTATTTTTTACAGGGTTTTGTTGCTTACTGCCACACATACTCCCAAATCCACCATAGGAATACATATGTCCCCCCTCTGAACCTCCCCCCAAACTTTCTAATATGTTATACACCATTATCTCTTTTACAGATGCCCCTTTTCAGCTTTTGATTTCATCATGTAGCAAAGACATGTGATCAGGTCTAGGGTTTGAATGGAAATATCTTCATAGATACTTAAAATATCGGAAAAATAAATTACTTTCCTCAAAATTTTTGTTAGTTTCTTCTTGGTTTTATTACATTTATTCTTCTATATCAGCTTTAAATTTTTTTCACCTTTTAAAAAATCCTTATTTTCATGCTGATTGGGATGGAGTTTGTATATTATTTATAGAAGAATTGACACTTTTCTTCCCTTCCAGAAATAGGTTCTAAGTTTCCATTTATTCAGATTACCTATTCTTTGTCATTAGTATAGATAATCAAAATTTGACAGCAATTATGTTCAGTATTTTTATGTCTTTTATTTGAATATTTGAAAGTAATGTTCATTTTATATTATGCAATTTAATAAGCAAATAGTGCTCATTTAGTTAATCACTTAATAGTCTAAACATTTTCAACATTTCAGGTTGTCATCCTGAAAATGGAAATTCTTGTTCTGAAAATAACTGAAAACCTCTGATTCATGCTTAGCTTCAAGAGAAGGAAAAGTATTAAAATTAAAAAAAATAAGTATTAAAATTAGATTAATCAGTGGGGGAGGGACAAATTGGGTGATTGGGATTGACATATACATACTAATGCATATAAAATAGATAACCAACAAACACCTACTGTGTAGCACAGGGAACTCTAGTCAATAACTCTGTGATGACCTATATGGGAGAAGAATCTAAAAAATGAGTAGACATATGTATATTTATAATTGGTTCACTTAGCTGTACATCTGAAACTAAAGCAACATTGTAAATCAACTGTACGCCAATCAAAATTATTAAAGACAATAAAATTAGACTAATTAGTTTAATATAACTTAGCAGACACTCACATGTAACTTTCTAATATATTTTTTTTAATTCCATACAAATTTTATTATTATTATTTTTTACAGGGTTTTGTTGCTTACTGCCACACATACTCCCAAATCCACCATAGGAATACATATGTCCCCCCTCTGAACCTCCCCCCAAACTTTCTAATATGTTATACACCATTATCTCTTTTACAGATGCCCCTTTTCAGCTTTTGATTTCATCATGTAGCAAAGACATGTGATCAGGTCTAGGGTTTGAATGGAAATATCTTCATAGTTTCTGGGTGAATCAGGTTTAGAAGTTCATCTAGAATCATTTAACAGTCTGTAAAGAAGGTGCATGGACTTCTAACATCCTCCACTGCCTTCAGAACTACAACCTGGATGCTTAGAGGCAAGACTCTCAATGAGTGGGAATCATCTAAAGGTGGTTATCAACATAAGCATCTCTCTTTTTTTGAAGGTATTATTTTTTTTATATATTTATTTATTTATGCTCGGTCTTAGTTGCAGCATGTGGGATCTAGCTCCCTGACCAGGGATCGAACCCAGGTCCCCTGCATTGGAGCCTGAAGTCTTAGCCACTGGACCACCAGAGAAGTCCGTCTCTTTTTTTGGGTGAGGGGGCAGGTTGGGGAGAGAGGGGGGCGGGTGGGCCACTTCTATTGGTCTTTCATTTATTCAGTTTCATCCATCTTTGTTCTTTGGCCTGTGTGGGCCTCCCATCGCGGTGACCTCTGTTGTCACAGAGCACCGGCTCTGGGCGCATGCGCTCCAGAGCACCAACTCGGTCATTGGACACATCGGTCCAGCCACTCTGCAGCACGTGGGATCTTCCCAGGCCAGGAATTGAACCAGCGCCCCTTGCACTGCAAGGCGGTGTCCTTACCCACTGGACCACCAGGGAAGCCCTTTTTTTTTTTTTTTATGTTTCAGTGATATTTTCATCTAGCAGAGTAAGATGACAGATGCAGCCGTATTTATTACTTGGGTTTTCCTACAGAAATAGTTCTGAAAACACCAGCAGGCTTGCATCCTTTTGTGAGGCAGAGAATCTTTGGAGATGGACACAAAAGGTAAGTGAAGGGGAAGGAGCGAATGGTGTTTAGTTCCCTCTGTCTCCAATCTGGGTCAAGAGCCAGCTGCTCCTTTAATGCTACTTTATTTTGTTTTAAGCTCTTCTTTCTCTTGCCAAAGACAAATTCTCCTTTTTTTGGACATAACCCTGCAGTGAAAGTGCAGAGTCTTAATACTGGTGTGCCTGTATGTGCTCTGTCACTCAGTTGTGTAAAAGATGCCCTTTTCAGCTTTTGATTTCATCATGTAGCAAAGACATGTGATCAGGTCTAGGGTTTGAATGGAAATATCTTCATAGTTTCTGGGTGAATCAGGTTTAGAAGTTCATCTAGAATCATTTAACAGTCTGTAAAGAAGGTGCATGGACTTCTAACATCCTCCACTGCCTTCAGAACTACAACCTGGATGCTTAGAGGCAAGACTCTCAATGAGTGGGAATCATCTAAAGGTGGTTATCAACATAAGCATCTCTCTTTTTTTGAAGGTATTATTTTTTTTATATATTTATTTATTTATGCTCGGTCTTAGTTGCAGCATGTGGGATCTAGCTCCCTGACCAGGGATCGAACCCAGGTCCCCTGCATTGGAGCCTGAAGTCTTAGCCACTGGACCACCAGAGAAGTCCGTCTCTTTTTTTGGGTGAGGGGGCAGGTTGGGGAGAGAGGGGGGCGGGTGGGCCACTTCTATTGGTCTTTCATTTATTCAGTTTCATCCATCTTTGTTCTTTGGCCTGTGTGGGCCTCCCATCGCGGTGGCCTCTGTTGTTGCAGAGCACCAGCTCTGGGCGCATGCGCTCCAGATCTCCGGCTCAGTGGCTGGACGCATTGGTCCAGCCACTCTGCAGCACGTGGGATCTTCCGAGGCCAGGGATGGAACCAGCGCCCCTTGCACTGCAAGGCAGTGTCCCTACCCACTGGACCACCAGGGAAGCCCTTTTTTTTTTTTTTTATGTTTCAGTGATATTTTCATCTAGCAGAGTAAGATGACAGATGCAGCCGTATTTATTACTTGGGTTTTCCTACAGAAATAGTTCTGAAAACACCAGCAGGCTTGCATCCTTTTGTGAGGCAGAGAATCTTTGGAGATGGACACAAAAGGTAAGTGAAGGGGAAGGAGCGAATGGTGTTTAGTTCCCTCTGTCTCCAATCTGGGTCAAGAGCCAGCTGCTCCTTTAATGCTACTTTATTTTGTTTTAAGCTCTTCTTTCTCTTGCCAAAGACAAATTCTCCTTTTTTTGGACATAACCCTGCAGTGAAAGTGCAGAGTCTTAATACTGGTGTGCCTGTATGTGCTCTGTCACTCAGTTGTGTCCTGCTCTTTTGTGACCCCAGGCTCCTCTGTCCATGGTGTTTCCCAGGCAAGAATACTGGAGTGGGTTGCCATTTCCTCCTGTAGGGGATCTTCCCAATCTAGGGATCAAACTCGGGTCTCCTGCCTTAGCAGGTGGATTCTTTATCACTGTGCCACCTTCCTAGGAAGTGCCAGGGGATTCCTGAAACCATTTTTATTTAGTGAAGACAGTGCCCAAACCAGAAACTGCAAAACTGTGAAAAGGAAGTATTTGGGGAAGATATTTTTCTTGATACATTTATCTAAAATTAAACAGCCATGAAAATGCAAGGGGAAAATCTAAATATGGTATGTTTCGGGGAAGGATGACAGGGTTACTTTTCAGTATATTGTAGTTACAGAAAGATGTGAGTTGATTCTAGTTGCACAGGTGGAGTGGGGCTTGTTTGTGGCAGTGGATCTCAACCCAGGCTACACATTACAATCACCTGGGGTGATATGGCAACTGCTAGTGCTTCAGCCCAGCCCTCAACAAGTTCTTACTCAATTGGCATAGGATTGGCCTGGACCTGGGTGTTTTTTTAAAAATTTTCTAGTAAGTCTTAATGTGGAGTCAGTGATGAGAACACTTTTGGAGAAATTACCAAGCGTTTGGGAGGATCAGGGTTTGGTTTCTTTTGTAACAATGTATGAAACAAAATCCCAGCCAGGTTTTGCAGGAGATTGCAAAGTGACATGCCAATAGAAAGTAGTAGACCTCTATTTTAGTTTGTTTATTCTTAGGGAAAAACCAGTGTCCTGCTAGTTAACTTTGGGGGGCTAAGTTGGAATTTTCATACTAAAATAATATTCCTATCAAATGATCATCATTCTCTCACATTTGTCATTGTTTGAAGTCATATCTTGACCTTCCAAAATATAATGATATTCCTCCAAAATGCCTTTAAAAATTTCTTTTGAGTCATATAACTGTTATTCCTTCCTGAAACAGATACCTGGCTCAAATGGTTTGAGGAATGTTCTCTGGTTTGATTTACAGACTGTGAAACTGCACAACTCAGGTGGGACTTGAACCCATTGTCTTTGAATTGAAATCACACACCTGGTCTCAGAACTTAATGAAGCTCAGGTTCTTTATATTTAAGCACAGAAGGGATTCACCGAGAGGCAAAGTGATAAGAAGTAGATTTATTTAGAGATACATACTCTGTGGAGTGGGTTGCCATTTCCTCCTGTAGGATCTTAAGGGATCAACCTCGGGTCTCCTGCCTTAGCAGGTGGATTCTTTATCACTGTGCCACCTTCCTAGGAAGTGCCAGGGGATTCCTGAAACCATTTTTATTTAGTGAAGACAGTGCCCAAACCAGAAACTGCAAAACTGTGAAAAGGAAGTATTTGGGAAGATATTTTTCTTGATACATTTATCTAAAATTAAACAGCCATGAAAATGCAAGGGGAAAATCTAAATATGGTATGTTTCGGGGAAGGATGACAGGGTTACTTTTCAGTATATTGTAGTTACAGAAAGATGTGAGTTGATTCTAGTTGCACAGGTGGAGTGGGGCTTGTTTGTGGCAGTGGATCTCAACCCAGGCTACACATTACAATCACCTGGGGTGATATGGCAACTGCTAGTGCTTCAGCCCAGCCCTCAACAAGTTCTTACTCAATTGGCATAGGATTGGCCTGGACCTGGGTGTTTTTTTAAAAATTTTCTAGTAAGTCTTAATGTGGAGTCAGTGATGAGAACACTTTTGGAGAAATTACCAAGCGTTTGGGAGGATCAGGGTTTGGTTTCTTTTGTAACAATGTATGAAACAAAATCCCAGCCAGGTTTTGCAGGAGATTGCAAAGTGACATGCCAATAGAAAGTAGTAGACCTCTATTTTAGTTTGTTTATTCTTAGGGAAAACCAGTGTCCTGCTAGTTAACTTTGGGGGGCTAAGTTGGAATTTTCATACTAAAATAATATTCCTATCAAATGATCATCATTCTCTCACATTTGTCATTGTTTGAAGTCATATCTTGACCTTCCAAAATATAATGATATTCCTCCAAAATGCCTTTAAAAATTTCTTTTGAGTCATATAACTGTTATTCCTTCCTGAAACAGATACCTGGCTCAAATGGTTTGAGGAATGTTCTCTGGTTTGATTTACAGACTGTGAAACTGCACAACTCAGGTGGGACTTGAACCCATTGTCTTTGAATTGAAATCACACACCTGGTCTCAGAACTTAATGAAGCTCAGGTTCTTTATATTTAAGCACAGAAGGGATTCACCGAGAGGCAAAGTGATAAGAAGTAGATTTATTTAGAGAGATACATACTCTGTGGACCGAATGTGGTCTGTCTCAAAAGGCGAGAGCAGCCCTAGGAGAAACATACTCCACGAACAGAGTGTGGACTATCTCAGAAGGTGAAAGGCCCCCAGGTATGGGGTATTTAGTTTTAAGAGCTAGGTAATTTCATAGGCTAATGAGTGGGAGTATTCCAACTATTTGGAAAACAGATGTCAATTTCAGGGAACTGGGCCACCATCGTTGTTTTTGCCCTTTTATGGTGGGCCTTGGAACAGGCATGGCACCATGGGGATGTCGTTTAGCATGGTGATGTGTTACAGTGGACAAATACTGAGGCTCAAGGTCCACTGCAAGTTGAATCTTAAGCCATCTTGGACCTAGCTGATTCTAACCAGTTATGTCATATACTCAATGGCTATGTCATTCTTTAAGGTTTGTGCCCTGCCTCCTTCCCTCCTGTTTCAAAAGGAGCCTGAAATTATGCAGTTATTGAGTACTTGGTTCTAAGGAAAAAATTTTCTTGATTCTAAGGAAATAGGCAAGGCTTTAGCTGACTACGGCTTCTGTTTTCAGCATCTTAACCAGCAACTGCCTAATTCTTGTTTATCTTCTGTATAATTGTTAAATATTCATTTTCTGCCTGTATCTGAAATTCATGAGTCATATTGTTCTGCATGTCTGTGATTGATCCTTGTTTGCAGCCTGAGGAGCCTTTTTCTTGTTTTTAATTTCCCAAGAGCCTTCTTAGAACTCAATTTTTATCTACTCCTGATATCTCAACAATTTATGCTGGTCCTCTAAGATCATTGGTATAGGAGTCAACGGTGTTCTCTATTTGTTGGTATCATTTTTGCTTGATTTGATTCTGCATTCCTAAGAAAAAGCACTTATGTTTAGGTATTGGGAGATTTCCTGATGCTGCTTCATGGCTGGTTCTCCCCTGATGTAAAGCAGGGAAAGTCCCAAGTGCTCCATCCCACAGAATTCCACCCTCGCAACCCCACCCATGGCTGGAGAAAGCAGCCTTTCCCTAGGGTTCCCTCTTTCTGTGCCCTCTCTATCAATCCTAAGTTGTAGGTAACCCCAGAGTTTGAGTTACAATGTATAGAGGGAAAAAAAAAAACCTAGGAGCTCTTTTCCAGATCATGATTTAAGACCTGGGTTCCTTACCCAGTCCCACTGCTCTTTCTCCACTGTAGCAGGCAGAATGATGTCCCTCCACCCCCTAAACTCCACACAAGAAGACATCCATGTTCAAATTCCTGGCCCCCATGAGTGCATTACCTTCCACAACAAAAGGGCTTTTGCAAGCCTAATTAACTTGATGATGTTGCAATGAGATTAACCTGGGTGGATGGACTAATGAATGCCTAAGGCATTGATAGGAAATAGCTGAGAGAGTCAAAATGCGCAGAGAAGAAGTGGTCAGAGTGATGTAAGGAAGGACCTTGAGTCAGGAAATTCAGGCTGCTTTTGGAAGGAACACAGCCCTGCAGATGCATTTCTGACCTCTAGAACCGTAAGATAATATATTTATGTTGTTTCATTTTACTGTTTTTTGGTTGTGCCACACAGTTTGTAGTATCTTAGTTCCCAGGCCAGAGATAGAATCTGGGTGCTAAGCAGTGAAAGCGCCAAGGCCTAACTGCTCAGACACTAGGGAATTCCCAATTTGTGTTGTTTTAAACCGCTAAATTTGTGATAATTTATTTAAGCAGCAAAAGAAAAGTAGTTCATCCACTTTTCAGAGTCCTCTGGTAATTGCTTTATGGATCTTGTCTAAGGTTTTTTGTTACAATTTGAGGGAGAGATTATGTTACCAGGCTCTTTCCAGATTCTTGGGCAGCATAACCGTAGAAATGAATAGTTTCCCCAAGACTCTTAGGCAAGTAAAGCTTTTTGTTAAAAGAGATAGCTTGTGCACAGGGGAGAAGATGCCAAAAATTGTCAGTTCCCAAAGAAAGAAGGGATGAATTGCTTTTATAACAAAATGGAGGGTTTCTCTCGTGATCACTGGCTCTGTCATGATTGTCAGGAATAGGGAGTGCTTCTGCGAGGGGAAGGGAGTGTCTGAGAATGTTCTGCAAGAAATCACAGGAGCAGCTAAGGTTAAAATTTATAGTCGAGCTTCTTGTTGCAACTAGGTATACTTGTTGGTGTAACACAGACAAAGTTAATTTTTTATTCCCTTCAGCTTGGTTTTTGTTTCTGGGACTCAGGCCCCCCCATAGCCTTTGCTCTCTAGCTTATAAGGCCTGTTGTGCCCAAGACTAGTCACTAATCTTTTTCCAAAATGGCGATGCTTTTCTTATCTCAGATGGCCTTGGAATGTTCTTACTCCATTTTGAGTGGAACTAGAGCCAATTATTTTTTTGAAAAATTTAAAAAAATGGAGGTATAGTTGATTTACAGTGTGTCAATCTCTGCTGTACAGCAAAGTGATCCAGTTATACAAACATATGTTATTTTTGATATTCTTTTTCATTACGACTTGTCACAGGATATTGAATACAGTTCCCTGCACTTAGGACCTTGTTATTTATCCAGTCTAAATATAATAGCTTGTATCTACCAAATCCAAACTCCTAGTCCATCCCTCTTCCTTCCCCCTCTCCCTTGATAACCACAAGTCTGTTTTCTATGACTGTGAGTCTGTTTCTCTTTTGTTGACAGGTTCATTTCTGCCATATTTTAAATTTCACATAAAGTGATATCCTTGATAATATCTTTCTGAGTTCATTTAGTGTGATAATTTATTTAAGCAGCAAAAGAAAAGTAGTTCATCCACTTTTCAGAGTCCTCTGGTAATTGCTTTATGGATCTTGTCTAAGGTTTTTTGTTACAATTTGAGGGAGAGATTATGTTACCAGGCTCTTTCCAGATTCTTGGGCAGCATAACCGTAGAAATGAATATTTTCCCCCAAGACTCTTAGGCAAGTAAAGCTTTGTGTTAAAAGAGATAGCTTGTGCACAGGGGAGAAGATGCCAAAAATTGTCAGTTCCCAAAGAAAGAAGGGATGAATTGCTTTTATAACAAAATGGAGGGTTTCTCTCGTGATCACTGGCTCTGTCATGATTGTCAGGAATAGGGAGTGCTTCTGCGAGGGGAAGGGAGTGTCTGAGAATGTTCTGCAAGAAATCACAGGAGCAGCTAAGGTTAAAATTTATAGTCGAGCTTCTTGTTGCAACTAGGTATACTTGTTGGTGTAACACAGACAAAGTTAATTTTTTATTCCCTTCAGCTTGGTTTTTGTTTCTGGGACTCAGGCCCCCCCATAGCCTTTGCTCTCTAGCTTATAAGGCCTGTTGTGCCCAAGACTAGTCACTAATCTTTTTCCAAAATGGCGATGCTTTTCTTATCTCAGATGGCCTTGGAATGTTCTTACTCCATTTTGAGTGGAACTAGAGCCAATTATTTTTTTGAAAAATTTAAAAAAATGGAGGTATAGTTGATTTACAGTGTGTCAATCTCTGCTGTACAGCAAAGTGATCCAGTTATACAAACATATGTTATTTTTGATATTCTTTTTCATTACGACTTGTCACAGGATATTGAATACAGTTCCCTGCACTTAGGACCTTGTTATTTATCCAGTCTAAATATAATAGCTTGTATCTACCAAATCCAAACTCCTAGTCCATCCCTCTTCCTTCCCCCTCTCCCTTGATAACCACAAGTCTGTTTTCTATGACTGTGAGTCTGTTTCTCTTTTGTTGACAGGTTCATTTCTGCCATATTTTAAATTTCACATAAAGTGATATCCTTGATAATATCTTTCTGAGTTCATTTAGTGTGATAATCTCTAGTTACATTCATGTTCCTGCAAATAGCATTGTTAGGTTGCTTCCATGTTTTGCCTATTGTGAACAGTGTTGCTGTGAACATGGGGTTACATGTATCTTTTGAATTACAGTTTTATCCAGGAATATTTCCAAGAGTGTGAATGCTGAATCATTAGGTAAGTTTAGTTTTCTGAGGAACCTCCATACTGTTTTCCACAGTGGACATACCAACTTACATTCCCACCAACAGTGTAAGAGGGTTCCCTTTTCTCTACATCTTTTCCAGCATTTGTTATTTATAAACTTTTAATGATGGCCATTCTGACTGGTGTGAGGTGATACCTCATTGTAGTTTTGATTAGCATTTCTCTAATAATTAGTGATGCTGAACATCTTTTCACATGCCTATTGGCCATCTGTATTTCTTTGGAGAAATGTCTATTAAGGTCTTCCTGTCCATTTTTTGTTTTTGGTGTTTTTTTATTGAGTTGTATGGGTTGTTTATTTTGGAGATTAAGCCCCTTGCCTGTCACATTATTTGCAAATATCTTCTCCCAATCCATAGGTTGTCTTTTTTTTCTCTCTTTTTCTTTTTTAAATTATGATTTCCTTTGTTGTGCAAAAGTTTGTAAGTTTGATTAGGTCCCATCAGTGTATTTTTACCTTTATTTCTATTGTGTTAGGAGACTTGAGTAAGAAAACATTGGTAATGATATATGTTAGAGAATGTTTTGCCTATGATCATTTCTAGCAGTTTATGGTGTCTTAGATTTAAATCCTTAAGCTATTTTTTTTTAACTTTTATTTATTTATTTTTGGCTGTGCTGGATCTTTGTTGATGTGTGGGTTTAGGTGCTCTGCGGTACGTGGGATCTTCCTGGATCAGGGATCAAACTTGGGTCTCCTGCATTGGCAGACGGGTTCTTATCCACTGAGCCACAAGGGAAGCCCTCCTTAAGCTATTTTGAGTTCATTTTTGTGTATGGCATGAAGGTGCATTTTAGCTTCATTGATTTACTTGTAGCTGTCCAACTTTTCCGTTCACTACCCCCATATCTCATAGCACCTGAGTGGGTTAGGGGGCGATAACACCCAGGTAAGTGTAAAAGCCAGTTTGAAGGAAATGAAAAGGGACAGTTGGGGCCTGGGTCCACCACCTACACAGCTGAGGGCTCCTCAGGGTTGGCGTTCTTGGCCAGGTGCAGTTTCTGTGTAGAATTACTAAGCTCTTCCAGATGGTGAAGCAGGTGGTCCAGGTCAGCCATTGTTGTCTTCTGCTCCTCAGGCAGCCCCTCAGTCGCCTTGTCCTCTTCCTCCTCCTCCTCTTCACACACATGTAGGCTGAAGTGCAGCTGGGCCAACTTCTCCTGCAACTTTCCCTCCTTTGTCGAGGATTAATTGACCACAGGTGTGTGGGTTTATTTCTGGCAGAGCCCATAATTTTTAATTTTCAAATTTTGATGACTTTGGACAGTCAGAGCTAACTTTTCTATCCAGTGGAACCCTCCTATTAATCTTTGAGAATGTATTTACTTTCTGACTTAACATGGCATCTTGTCCTTTTCCTGATTCAGATACGCTCAGCTGGTATAGCATCCACCTGCAATGCAGGAGACCCTAGTTTGATTCTTGGATAGGGAAGATCCCCTGGAGGAGGGAATGGCAGCCCACTCGAGCATTCTTTCATGGAGAATGCCATGGAGAGAGGAGCCTAGTGGGCTGCAGTCCATGGGGTCCATTTATTTTTACTTTATTGGAGACTTGAGTAAGAAAACATTGGTAATGATATATGTTAGAGAATGTTTTGCCTATGATCATTTCTAGCAGTTTATGGTGTCTTAGATTTAAATCCTTAAGCTATTTTTTTTTAACTTTTATTTATTTATTTTTGGCTGTGCTGGATCTTTGTTGATGTGTGGGTTTAGGTGCTCTGCGGTACGTGGGATCTTCCTGGATCAGGGATCAAACTTGGGTCTCCTGCATTGGCAGACGGGTTCTTATCCACTGAGCCACAAGGGAAGCCCTCCTTAAGCTATTTTGAGTTCATTTTTGTGTATGGCATGAAGGTGCATTTTAGCTTCATTGATTTACTTGTAGCTGTCCAACTTTTCCGTTCACTACCCCCATATCTCATAGCACCTGAGTGGGTTAGGGGGGGCGCATAACACCCAGGTAAGTGTAAAAAGCCAGTTTGAAGGAAATGAAAAGGGACAGTTGGGGCCTGGGTCCACCACCTACACAGCTGAGGGCTCCTCAGGGTTGGCGTTCTTGGCCAGGTGCAGTTTCTGTGTAGAATTACTAAGCTCTTCCAGATGGTGAAGCAGGTGGTCCAGGTCAGCCATTGTTGTCTTCTGCTCCTCAGGCAGCCCCTCAGTCGCCTTGTCCTCTTCCTCCTCCTCCTCTTCACACACATGTAGGCTGAAGTGCAGCTGGGCCAACTTCTCCTGCAACTTTCCCTCCTTTGTCGAGGATTAATTGACCACAGGTGTGTGGGTTTATTTCTGGCAGAGCCCATAATTTTTAATTTTCAAATTTTGATGACTTTGGACAGTCAGAGCTAACTTTTCTATCCAGTGGAACCCTCCTATTAATCTTTGAGAATGTATTTACTTTCTGACTTAACATGGCATCTTGTCCTTTTCCTGATTCAGATACGCTCAGCTGGTATAGCATCCACCTGCAATGCAGGAGACCCTAGTTTGATTCTTGGATAGGGAAGATCCCCTGGAGGAGGGAATGGCAGCCCACTCGAGCATTCTTTCATGGAGAATGCCATGGAGAGAGGAGCCTAGTGGGCTGCAGTCCATGGGGTCACAAAGAGTTGGACACAACTAAGTGACTAAGCACGGATCTAGAAATAGCCATTTCTCCAAGGTAAATATTTAAATGACTGAAAAAAGTCACACTAAAATTTATTATTGAATGGGAGGGGAGTTGGAGGGAGAATGGATACATGTATATGTATGGCCAAGCCCTTCACTGTTGACCTGAAACAATCACAAAATTGTTAATTGGCTATACCCAAATAAAAAATATTTTTGGTGTTAAAAAAAAATGTCTCATTGAATTCTTAGAAAGTCAGCATTGAAACTCAGGCCTGACCTGGTCTTCTTTTCCTTATAATCACAGGGCAACATGGGGCTCCACCATCCATGTCACTGAAACACCTCCCACCCTCTGCTTAGGTACTAACTGAGGGGATTCTGGAGCTCTCTCCCAGCAGCCATCCCCACCCCAGGCATATCCGTACTCTGCGAGGCTCAGTGAAAACTCACTAGGGCAGTGGTGCCCAGAGTAGAGATCAGGGACAAAGCCTGTCCTGAGGTCCCCAGCATGGCTCCAACCCAGTATTATGCCTGACTCACAGAAAGGTAGAAGTGCACAGGTATTTGATCAAAGTTAACAATTCACAACCAGCTCTTCAAACATACACAGATAATCCATAGTGGAGACTGAATATACGTAAGTAAGCAGAAAGGCTTGAATGATCAAACCCAGTGAAGTAACCATGGTAAACATGCAACAGTTGCAACAACTCTCACTGGCTTAATACCCTGCACGCTGAAGTGTTACCCTGCCTGTGTAGTGGGAGCAGCTAGGCATGGTGGGAACAGGGTTAGCACTGGCTGAAGTGACTTTTTTCACATTCTGTGTGGCAGAATGCAGAAATTATCTTGGAGAAAGATTGGGAAAACATTTTGAGATGCTTTTTAGTTGTGTACATAAAAGTCCAGAGCTGAATCTGGTGAGAGAGGTTGAGATAATGACGAACTAAATTATTCCTTAGAAGTCTGTCTCATAAAAGAAAAGCGTGTGTCCATGAAAAAAAAAAATTGGGGATATGAATTTTTTTGCTGAGGGTAGAAACAGGAGATCTTAGGGGTCTGAACCTAGGGGATAAGGGGAAATAGGAGAAGATGGTCTGTCCAAGGGTGCAGAAGCATGAAGGCAGTTCAGAGTGTCAGGACAGAAGATACTCCCTGAGAATATTCAGGAATCATCTTGAGATATCTAAATCTCCTCCACTCCTGGAGAGGTGATAAAATCCCCAGTGTGCCTTCAAAGAAAATGATGGACAAAGAAAATGATGGTGGAGGAGTCATGGCAGTACGTAACTCAGTGCTGTCAAAGAAAAATGTGAGCTGCGTATGTATTTTAAAAATTTCTTACTGTTATTTAAAAGTCAAAAGAAATAGGTGAAATCAATTGCAGTACTATATTTAACCAGTATATCCAAGCTATTCAGTGTTTCCTTAACATAAAATTTGATTAGTGAAGCATTTTTCATTTTTTGCATATTAAATCTTTGAAATCTAGTGAATGTTCTACATTTAAAGCGTATCTCAACCCAGCCTAGCAACCAGGTAAAATGCTCAATGGCCACATGTGGGTTAATGGATTCCAGAGTGGAAAGTGCAGGCCTCTTTATCCTCCATCATTACCAAAATAATTGCAAAAGTCATCTGAGGTAGAAGTGCACAGGTATTTGATCAAAGTTAACAATTCACAACCAGCTCTTCAAACATACACAGATAATCCATAGTGGAGACTGAATATACGTAAGTAAGCAGAAAGGCTTGAATGATCAAACCCAGTGAAGTAACCATGGTAAACATGCAACAGTTGCAACAACTCTCACTGGCTTAATACCCTGCACGCTGAAGTGTTACCCTGCCTGTGTAGTGGGAGCAGCTAGGCATGGTGGGAACAGGGTTAGCACTGGCTGAAGTGACTTTTTTCACATTCTGTGTGGCAGAATGCAGAAATTATCTTGGAGAAAGATTGGGAAAACATTTTGAGATGCTTTTTAGTTGTGTACATAAAAGTCCAGAGCTGAATCTGGTGAGAGAGGTTGAGATAATGACGAACTAAATTATTCCTTAGAAGTCTGTCTCATAAAAGAAAAGCGTGTGTCCATGAAAAAAAAAAATTGGGGATATGAATTTTTTTGCTGAGGGTAGAAACAGGAGATCTTAGGGGTCTGAACCTAGGGGATAAGGGGAAATAGGAGAAGATGGTCTGTCCAAGGGTGCAGAAGCATGAAGGCAGTTCAGAGTGTCAGGACAGAAGATACTCCCTGAGAATATTCAGGAATCATCTTGAGATATCTAAATCTCCTCCACTCCTGGAGAGGTGATAAAATCCCCAGTGTGCCTTCAAAGAAAATGATGGACAAAGAAAATGATGGTGGAGGAGTCATGGCAGTACGTAACTCAGTGCTGTCAAAGAAAAATGTGAGCTGCGTATGTATTTTAAAAATTTCTTACTGTTATTTAAAAGTCAAAAGAAATAGGTGAAATCAATTGCAGTACTATATTTAACCAGTATATCCAAGCTATTCAGTGTTTCCTTAACATAAAATTTGATTAGTGAAGCATTTTTCATTTTTTGCATATTAAATCTTTGAAATCTAGTGAATGTTCTACATTTAAAGCGTATCTCAACCCAGCCTAGCAACCAGGTAAAATGCTCAATGGCCACATGTGGGTTAATGGATTCCAGAGTGGAAAGTGCAGGCCTCTTTATCCTCCATCATTACCAAAATAATTGCAAAAGTCATCTGGAAATACCAACAGAACTTGTTGTAAGAGTCTGCTTATCTCAATGACTACATTTATCATTGCAGTAAAAAAAAAATAAATAAAAGCAAACCCCAAAATTAATTATAGCACACACAGTCTCTTCATTTCAACAGACTGTCTTTACGAAAGGTTTATGAATTGTTTATGGCCATGGGTGACTTCTGAGTGGGTGGACAGAATTAAGCCCCTAGAGAGATGAAAAATAGATTGATTTAATCACTAATGAATTGAAAAATAAAAGTATTAATAGCCATGTCAGTGTAATGGTTACTTACGTGGGAAGTCTCTCCGGAAGCTGGCTAAAAATGCAACTCCTACTTAATGTATTTTCAGGAGCCTTCTGAGAAAATGCCATGTTGCAGGAAAGTAGATATTAATTTATTGGAATGAAAAGGCATTTTTCATTGTTGGAATGATTGTATGTGATTCATCAGCCTCTTTGTCTTTGGTGTTTGTTTATTCCAAGCATCCCAGCCACACTAGCCTGGAATTTGAATAGGTCAAAGACAACAGGGACAAAGCTCATATACCTGTATAATTAAAAACCCATGTAATCCAGATAAATATTCTAATAGGGACATTACTTCCATTTAATAACAAAGGTAGCTGTGCTATGTGACAATAGGATAAACTTGATATAAAAATCACTTGGGGGCTTCCCTGGTGGTCCAGTGGGTAAGGACACCGCCTTGCAGTGCAAGGGGCGCCGGTTCGATCCCTGGCCTGGGAAGATCCCACGTGCCGCAGAGCAGCTGGACCCATGTGTCCAATTACCAAGCCGGAGCTCTGGAGCACATGCGTCCAGAGCCAGTGCTCTGCGACAACAGAGGCCACCGCGATGGGAGGCCCACACAGGCCAAAGAACAAAGATGGATGGATGAAACTAGACAAATGAAAGACCAATAGAAGTGGCCCACCTGCCCCGCCTCCCTCCCCACCCCACCCTACCACCCCCAAAAATCACTTGGTTATGCAGCTGCAGAATTATGAGATTCTTGAATTTTAAAAACTATGGATGAGTTATTTCACATTTCACATATAAAGTGAGACTTCATTAATCTTCTCACACTGTAATATTACAAATCTGCTTAATACAAATTGAAGATGCGCACACCCTTAAATTCCTATGCTCAGCCTGCACTTTGAGCACTCTGTTAAAATTCTGGTCCCCCAGTTCTTTCCAAATGGTCTCTGGAACCTCAGGGACCTCCGGGAACAAAGTCCCTTGGCCACATGGAGGCACTGATGTTTTCCCCCCATCCTGTTCCAGACTCCCGTGGGCAGGTCTCTTCATGTTGTTAATGCCCCAGATAGAAGCTGGTTCACTCCCTTTGGTAGTTTTTAAAGATGAGACCAGAGCCAGTGTTTGTCCTAAGGCTGCTGAAGCCTCATGCTGAGGACACTGATGTGTGCCTGGAGGGCACTCTCTTCCTTTGCCACAAGAACCGTGGTCAGTGGGTCCTGTTGCCTGTGAATGGAACAGCCATGGTTGACACGTGGTGATTCAGCTCTTGAGGATTTTGCTTGCTTCCTGCTTCTTGGACTGCCTCATTAATCCAGATAATGTGGATGACTAACTGTCTTTGACCTTGTCCACTGCCCTCTTGCCCAAATTGTTATGACGATTCTCTTCCATTGCAATGAGTTTCTTTAAATGGCACATTTCTCTACATGCCTAAGGATCTCTTATTCTTCCTCCCAGTCTCTTAAGCATACCTGATTTCTGTGTTGAACAAAATTTAGATTCAAGCAGACTTCCCTGCTCTACTTAAAGAGAATAGCCTAAATTACTTTTTTCCTTTTTTCATCATCTTTAGTATAGTGCTGAGTTACCCAGCGAGTAGTGGCTATTTCAATTTTACTTTCATAATCAACTCCCAGGATAAAGGCAGTCACACTATAGATATTCAAGGAGTATTTGTCACGTAAATGAGAGCTTTTATTTGCAAAGAATTCTTCCTTTTTGAGAACAAGACTATGTCTTTCTTTTGGGTACCCTAATCAAGGTGAAATTTCAGTTTTTGTTTAGAGCATCTGTTCTTTTTGACATTGGTGTGAGATACTATAGGACTAGGACACATGCCAATGTAGTAGAATAGTTAAGGGTCAGACAAACCTGAGGCAGGATAGTGACTGGACAAGTTAGTTAACCTTTCCGTTCCCTTTCCTCACTGTGTAAGGGCAAACATCTAAGCCATAGGCAAAAAAATACACTTAATTCTCCGTAATATTACAAATCTGCTTAATACAAATTGAAGATGCGCACACCCTTAAATTCCTATGCTCAGCCTGCACTTTGAGCACTCTGTTAAAATTCTGGTCCCCCAGTTCTTTCCAAATGGTCTCTGGAACCTCAGGGACCTCCGGGAACAAAGTCCCTTGGCCACATGGAGGCACTGATGTTTTCCCCCCATCCTGTTCCAGACTCCCGTGGGCAGGTCTCTTCATGTTGTTAATGCCCCAGATAGAAGCTGGTTCACTCCCTTTGGTAGTTTTTAAAGATGAGACCAGAGCCAGTGTTTGTCCTAAGGCTGCTGAAGCCTCATGCTGAGGACACTGATGTGTGCCTGGAGGGCACTCTCTTCCTTTGCCACAAGAACCGTGGTCAGTGGGTCCTGTTGCCTGTGAATGGAACAGCCATGGTTGACACGTGGTGATTCAGCTCTTGAGGATTTTGCTTGCTTCCTGCTTCTTGGACTGCCTCATTAATCCAGATAATGTGGATGACTAACTGTCTTTGACCTTGTCCACTGCCCTCTTGCCCAAATTGTTATGACGATTCTCTTCCATTGCAATGAGTTTCTTTAAATGGCACATTTCTCTACATGCCTAAGGATCTCTTATTCTTCCTCCCAGTCTCTTAAGCATACCTGATTTCTGTGTTGAACAAAATTTAGATTCAAGCAGACTTCCCTGCTCTACTTAAAGAGAATAGCCTAAATTACTTTTTTCCTTTTTTCATCATCTTTAGTATAGTGCTGAGTTACCCAGCGAGTAGTGGCTATTTCAATTTTACTTTCATAATCAACTCCCAGGATAAAGGCAGTCACACTATAGATATTCAAGGAGTATTTGTCACGTAAATGAGAGCTTTTATTTGCAAAGAATTCTTCCTTTTTGAGAACAAGACTATGTCTTTCTTTTGGGTACCCTAATCAAGGTGAAATTTCAGTTTTTGTTTAGAGCATCTGTTCTTTTTGACATTGGTGTGAGATACTATAGGACTAGGACACATGCCAATGTAGTAGAATAGTTAAGGGTCAGACAAACCTGAGGCAGGATAGTGACTGGACAAGTTAGTTAACCTTTCCGTTCCCCTTTCCTCACTGTGTAAGGGCAATAACATCTAAGCCATAGGCTTGTGAGAAGATTAAATGAGGCAACGAGTCTTTAGCATTATTCCTGTCACACAATATTTGCCAAACAGATGGTAGTTATTAAAAAGTATTATTGATAATTTTAGAGAAGACAAAGGACCCCGAGTATTTTATTAAAAGAGTTTGTCACTTTTTAAATTTTTTATTGAAATGTAGTTGATTTATAATTTTGTGCCAATTTCTGTTGTACGGCAAAGTGACTCAGTTATATACATATGCACATTTTTTTAAAATATTCTTTTTCATTATGGTTTATCACAGTATATTGATACAGTTATCAATAAGTAGGACTATATAGTAGGACTTAGGTATTTATCCATTCTCTATATGTTATTTGCTTCTGCTAATCCCAAACTCTCAATTCAACCCTCTCCCACCCCTACTCCTTTTGGCAAACATTAGTCTGTTCTCTCTGTCCCTGGTTCTGTTTCTGCTTCACAGATAGGGTTCATTTGTGGCATATTTTAGATTCTACATGTAAGTGATATCATATGATATTTGTCTTTAAGTTTCTTTACTGAGTCTGATCATCTCCAGGTCCATCCATGTTGCTGCAATGGCATTATTTTACTATTTTTTATGGCTAAGTAATATTTCATTGTGGGCTTCTCTGCTGACTCAGTGGTAAAGAATCCACCTGCCAGTGTAGGAGATGAGGATTCGATCCCTGGGTCGGGAAGATCCCCTGGAAAAGGGCATGGCAACCTACTCCAGTATCCTTGCCTGGGAAACCATATGGACAGAGGAGCCTATTGTCCAGACTATTGTCCATGTGGTTGCAAAGAGTCAAACATGACTTAGTGACTGAGCAACAGGAAACTCTCCTTTATATATATATATGTGTGTGTGTGTGTGTGTGTGTATAATATACATGTATGTTTATATGTATATGTATACATATATGTATACACACACACAGGTTGCTTTTGTGTCTTGGTTATTGTAAGTAGTGCTGTTATGAACACAGGAGGACATGTATCTTTTTTTTTTTTTAACTTTTATTTTACTTTTAACTTTTAGGAGTACATGTATCTTTTTTTTCTTGGTCTTTAAAAAAAATTTCTTTGAAAGTTTTTATTTTTTACAGAGCTTTGTTGTTTACTGCCCCACATCAATCTGAATCTGCCATAGGTATACACATGGCCCCTCCCTCTTGAACTTCCCTCCCATCTTCCTCCCCATTCCGTCCCTCTATCTTGTTAGAGAATTAGAATTTTGTCGGGATATATTCCCAGGAGTGGGATTGCTGGGTCATATTGTTACTCTAGTTTTAGTTTTCTGAGGAACCTCCATACTGTTTTCCACAGTGGCTGCATCAATTTATATTCCCACCAACAGTGTAAGAAGGTTCCCTTTTCTCCACACCCTCTCCAGCATTTGTTGTTTGTAGACTTTAATGATAGCCATTCTAGCTGGTATAAGGTGGTATCTCATTGTAGTTTTGGTTTGTATTTCTGTGATAATTGTCGATGATGAGCGTCTTTTCATGTGCCTATTGGCCATCTGTATTTCTTCTTCAGAGAAATGTCTGTTGAGATCTTGTGCTCATTTTTTGGACTGGATTGTTTTTTTGCTATTGAGTTGCATGAGTTGTTTGTATATTTTGGAAATTAAGCCCTTGGCAGTCACATCATTTTCAAATATTTTCTCTCATTCTTTAGGTTCTCTTTTTGTTTATGGTTTCCTTTGCTGTGCAAAGGCTTGTAAATTTGATTAGGTCCCATTTGTTTTTATTTCTCTTGCCTTGGGAGACCAAGAAAACACGAGTATGATGTCAGAATGTTTTGCCTATGATCTCTTCTAGGAATTTTATGATCTCTTAGGTTTAAGTCTTTAAGCCATTTTGAGTCTGTTTTTGTGCATGGTGATAGGATGTGTTCTAACTTAATAGATTTGCACGTGACTGTCAGCTTTGCCACACCACTTGCTGAAGAGATTGTCTTTTTCCCATTGTATATTCTTCTTTTGTCAAAGATTAATTTGTCATAGGTGTGTGGGTTTATTTCTGGGTGAGTTTGCACTCTTGTCTCTGAGTATAGAGCCTGGAAAACCATGACCCTTCAAATCCTATGCAAAGACAGTAAAAATGCTCCCCCAATTCCTTGTGCTTTATATATATGGATGGAATTAATGTTGCAGCAAGATAGTTTATAGCTCTATGTATAGGGTTTTTATTTCTTATAAACATTTCTGCTTATCTTATTACTAGCTATCTGTGTTCCTGGGTCAAAGGCTATTTGACTTTTTTTAAAAAGACTTTCTTGATTCCTTTGCAGGCATGCTTTTTTTTTTTTTTTAATTGCATGTTGATTTACTGCAGTGCATGGATTTTGTTTTTTATAAATTGAAGTTCTGTGGGAACCCTGAATTGAGAAGGTCTATCAGATCAGTGTCATTTTTTTCCAACAGCATTTGTTTGCTTTTGTTTGGTAATTCTGGCAATATTTTAAACGTTTAAGGTATTTATTTATTATGGTGATCTGTGGTCAGTGATCTTTGATGTTACTGCTTTGACTCAGGAGGCTCAGATAATGGTTAGCATTTTTAACAATGGAGGATTTTTTAAAAAAATTGAAGTATAGTTGATTTACAATGTTGAGTTAGTTTCAGGCATACAGTACAATGATTCAGTTACACATGTGTATATTCTTTTTCAGATTTTTTTTCCCCATTATTGGTTATCACAAGAATATTGAGTGGAGTTGCCTGTGCTGAACAGTAAGTCCTTCTTGATTCTCTCTTGTATCTATAGCAGAGTGTGCATGGTAATCCCAAGCTCCTGATTTAGTCCCCTCCTTTACCTTTTGGTAGCCATAGTTTACTTTCTATGCTTGTGTGTCTGTTTCTATTTTATAAGTTCATTTGTATCATTTTTAAGCTTCCATATATAGAGATATATAATGTGTCTTCTTTGTCTAACTTCATAGATTTGCACGTGACTGTCAGCTTTGCCACACCACTTGCTGAAGAGATTGTCTTTTTCCCATTGTATATTCTTCTTTTGTCAAAGATTAATTTGTCATAGGTGTGTGGGTTTATTTCTGGGTGAGTTTGCACTCTTGTCTCTGAGTATAGAGCCTGGAAAACCATGACCCTTCAAATCCTATGCAAAGACAGTAAAAATGCTCCCCAATTCCTTGTGCTTTATATATATGGATGGAATTAATGTTGCAGCAAGATAGTTTATAGCTCTATGTATAGGGTTTTTATTTCTTATAAACATTTCTGCTTATCTTATTACTAGCTATCTGTGTTCCTGGGTCAAAGGCTATTTGACTTTTTTTAAAAAGACTTTCTTGATTCCTTTGCAGGCATGCTTTTTTTTTTTTTTTAATTGCATGTTGATTTACTGCAGTGCATGGATTTTGTTTTTTATAAATTGAAGTTCTGTGGGAACCCTGAATTGAGAAGGTCTATCAGATCAGTGTCATTTTTTTCCAACAGCATTTGTTTGCTTTTGTTTGGTAATTCTGGCAATATTTTAAACGTTTAAGGTATTTATTTATTATGGTGATCTGTGGTCAGTGATCTTTGATGTTACTGCTTTGACTCAGGAGGCTCAGATAATGGTTAGCATTTTTAACAATGGAGGATTTTTTAAAAAAATTGAAGTATAGTTGATTTACAATGTTGAGTTAGTTTCAGGCATACAGTACAATGATTCAGTTACACATGTGTATATTCTTTTTCAGATTTTTTTTCCCCATTATTGGTTATCACAAGAATATTGAGTGGAGTTGCCTGTGCTGAACAGTAAGTCCTTCTTGATTCTCTCTTGTATCTATAGCAGAGTGTGCATGGTAATCCCAAGCTCCTGATTTAGTCCCCTCCTTTACCTTTTGGTAGCCATAGTTTACTTTCTATGCTTGTGTGTCTGTTTCTATTTTATAAGTTCATTTGTATCATTTTTAAGCTTCCATATATAGAGATATATAATGTGTCTTCTTTGTCTAACTTCATACAGTATGATTATGTCTAGGTATGTACATTTTTTAGACATAATGCTATTGCACACTTACTAAGCAACAGTATACTCTATGTACTGGGAAAGCAAAAAAATTTGTATGACTCACTTTTTTGTAGTATTAATTTCATTGCAGTAGTCGGGAAGCAAACCTGCAATCCCTGAGGTCTCCCTGTACAAAATTTATGAATACAATGCCAGAAACTTAATACATGTCTGGGCAATGGTAGCAGCAAAGAACTCCATTTCTGAAACACTGATGGTAGATGAAGAAGAAAATCAAAGTCACTGCAAAATTGCTACTTACCTGAAGTATTAGTTTGGTAATTGTACTATATAAAGTACTTTGGAATAAAGTTACATTTTAATAAGGTAGTTAACGCTAATATTTAAGTGTCAGAAAACCACATTATTTTAGTATGTTATATACTGACTAAAAATAACCAGAAAATCTGAAGTTATAATTGGATCAGATTAATGAGATGGTTCAGTACAGGAAGTATGAGCCTATGAGGATGGGTCAGAGCCTAGGAACCAGAGAAGGCCTGGGCATTTGTCCACTGCTGTCCAGCACTGCCGACTGGGATGGCATTTTCTCAGATGAAGACTGAGCTTTCATTCAGTGGAAGGACACATCAGGATGGACGCTGGTTCTTCAGAGTTGTGTTGTGCTAGCTGAAAGGCCTGTGGCCACCAAGTGCCCAGACAGCAGTCATGTGGGGCTCCCCAGACCTGAGGTGGTCTTGTCAGTGTGGGAGGGAGAGCTCCAGGGGGTTGGGGCAGCAGATCTTTTCCACTTGGCATGAGAGCACTTCGGAATTTAATAACCCAGTTTTGAGATCTTCCTGGGAAATCTGGTTGGTGAAATTCCTAATTTCTGCTAGGAGATAGCACTTATCACAGTGTACAAAGAAATTGACAAATAGGAGGACAAGGGGATTATAGGTCAGGGAATAATGCATAGAGTTCATCACAAGGGTAAAGCTAAAAAATTTTATAAGTTCATTTGTATCATTTTTAAGCTTCCATATATAGAGATATATAATGTGTCTTCTTTGTCTAACTTCATACAGTATGATTATGTCTAGGTATGTACATTTTTTAGACATAATGCTATTGCACACTTACTAAGCAACAGTATACTCTATGTACTGGGAAAGCAAAAAAATTTGTATGACTCACTTTTTTGTAGTATTAATTTCATTGCAGTAGTCGGGAAGCAAACCTGCAATCCCTGAGGTCTCCCTGTACAAAATTTATGAATACAATGCCAGAAACTTAATACATGTCTGGGCAATGGTAGCAGCAAAGAACTCCATTTCTGAAACACTGATGGTAGATGAAGAAGAAAATCAAAGTCACTGCAAAATTGCTACTTACCTGAAGTATTAGTTTGGTAATTGTACTATATAAAGTACTTTGGAATAAAGTTACATTTTAATAAGGTAGTTAACGCTAATATTTAAGTGTCAGAAAACCACATTATTTTAGTATGTTATATACTGACTAAAAATAACCAGAAAATCTGAAGTTATAATTGGATCAGATTAATGAGATGGTTCAGTACAGGAAGTATGAGCCTATGAGGATGGGTCAGAGCCTAGGAACCAGAGAAGGCCTGGGCATTTGTCCACTGCTGTCCAGCACTGCCGACTGGGATGGCATTTTCTCAGATGAAGACTGAGCTTTCATTCAGTGGAAGGACACATCAGGATGGACGCTGGTTCTTCAGAGTTGTGTTGTGCTAGCTGAAAGGCCTGTGGCCACCAAGTGCCCAGACAGCAGTCATGTGGGGCTCCCCAGACCTGAGGTGGTCTTGTCAGTGTGGGAGGGAGAGCTCCAGGGGGTTGGGGCAGCAGATCTTTTCCACTTGGCATGAGAGCACTTCGGAATTTAATAACCCAGTTTTGAGATCTTCCTGGGAAATCTGGTTGGTGAAATTCCTAATTTCTGCTAGGAGATAGCACTTATCACAGTGTACAAAGAAATTGACAAATAGGAGGACAAGGGGATTATAGGTCAGGGAATAATGCATAGAGTTCATCACAAGGGTAAAGCTAAAAAAATTTTAAAGCAAGTGGCAACTTAACCCAGTGGTTCTCACAGTCCTTGTGTCCTTGGACACTGATTTCTTTGTTTTTTGGGTTTTTTCTTTGGCAGTTTGATACACATCGTCACTCCCAAGTTGCTTTGCTCCCCTACCAAAGATGAAAATTCTCTCCTAGAGAGCAAAACTGCCCATTAAGAAAGATAAATTGTAGTTGCCAACATAAGTGTATCTCATTTAGTGTTAGCCTTCAAGATAGGCGTTCATGAAAAATTGTCTTTAAAGTTAATTTATGAAAAGAGATAAATTTCTTTCAGCTGATGATGTTTGGAAAGAACACTTTGGAAAATGAGATCAGGACTCCATGAGTACTCAGTAAAAAATACTTTGCTCCAAACAAAATGTGCTGCCATAAAAGAGTTCCTAGTTTCAGACAGGTGAGGCCACATAATGCTGCTTCTCCACTGTAAAATCAGCTAACTGGTGTGGGAGAATGGATGTGAATTTCAGTTCTCTAGGTAGCTCTTTTTTTTTTGGATGTGGTATTGTCTATTCACTGAGGTTTCTACCAGCTGAGCAGTTATTTACACTGGTGACACATGACAGCTCCAAGATTCATGCCGTAATGTGGCCCTGAATCACAGAAGGGCCATGGATAGAGAGCCACAGCCTTTGATCTTTATGCCTGACTCAACCACCAGATAACTGTGGGTGCTTGTGGTCTTTGTGTTTGAACAGGAATCCCAGCAGAGTCATGTGGTGGTTTCATTCAGTGGAAGGCCATGGACGCTGGTTCTTCAGAGTTGTGTTGTGCTAGCTGAAAGGCCTGTGGCCACCAAGTGCCCAGACAGCAGTCATGTGGGGCTCCCCAGACCTGAGGTGGTCTTGTCAGTGTGGGAGGGAGAGCTCCAGGGGGTTGGGGCAGCAGATCTTTTCCACTTGGCATGAGAGCACTTCGGAATTTAATAACCCAGTTTTGAGATCTTCCTGGGAAATCTGGTTGGTGAAATTCCTAATTTCTGCTAGGAGATAGCACTTATCACAGTGTACAAAGAAATTGACAAATAGGAGGACAAGGGGATTATAGGTCAGGGAATAATGCATAGAGTTCATCACAAGGGTAAAGCTAAAAAAATTTTAAAGCAAGTGGCAACTTAACCCAGTGGTTCTCACAGTCCTTGTGTCCTTGGACACTGATTTCTTTGTTTTTTGGGTTTTTTTCTTTGGCAGTTTGATACACATCGTCACTCCCAAGTTGCTTTGCTCCCCTACCAAAGATGAAAATTCTCTCCTAGAGAGCAAAACTGCCCATTAAGAAAGATAAATTGTAGTTGCCAACATAAGTGTATCTCATTTAGTGTTAGCCTTCAAGATAGGCGTTCATGAAAAATTGTCTTTAAAGTTAATTTATGAAAAGAGATAAATTTCTTTCAGCTGATGATGTTTGGAAAGAACACTTTGGAAAATGAGATCAGGACTCCATGAGTACTCAGTAAAAAATACTTTGCTCCAAACAAAATGTGCTGCCATAAAAGAGTTCCTAGTTTCAGACAGGTGAGGCCACATAATGCTGCTTCTCCACTGTAAAATCAGCTAACTGGTGTGGGAGAATGGATGTGAATTTCAGTTCTCTAGGTAGCTCTTTTTTTTTTGGATGTGGTATTGTCTATTCACTGAGGTTTCTACCAGCTGAGCAGTTATTTACACTGGTGACACATGACAGCTCCAAGATTCATGCCGTAATGTGGCCCTGAATCACAGAAGGGCCATGGATAGAGAGCCACAGCCTTTGATCTTTATGCCTGACTCAACCACCAGATAACTGTGGGTGCTTGTGGTCTTTGTGTTTGAACAGGAATCAAAGTGACCTTGTCCACCTAGTACATGTGCTCTCTTTACCTGTCTGGGCCTTTTTGGTTTATTTAGCACAGGATTCCCAAGCTAAAAGTCTGTAAAATGTTTGATATACAAAATCACTACAGGCCAGATGTGTTCTTCTCTATTGTGGGGAAGCTGATGTTTTGGTGTCCCAGAGAGCTGGATGTGAACCCCAGATACAGGAGCTCAAGTTTAAGATCCACAACTTGAAAAACATCTAGGGCCTACTAGAGCCTAGTCCTTGGGTCTCTGTTGAGGTGGGAAGCGGAAATTGGAATCCCAGACTAAAGCTGCCCCCCAGGAAAGGCTGTCCTTATGTGGAAGTGTAACTAGAAAACTCTGCCCATGGATCTGAGAGAAAAGCAGTCTTGTCCCGGTTGTGGTTGGGAGTGAGGAAAAATAAATATTTTGTGAGAAACAGAAACCCCAAATCTGCATCGTACAAGGTGTGGAGGTGGAATTTATAGTCTCCACAGATGTGTAAATCCCTGGCAGAAGAGTTAAGATAAGTCCAGATGTAGCCAATGGCATAAGGCAAGTAAAAAAAAAAATGAGGTGCAGCTTTTATAAAGGAAGAAGAAAAACTCATTACTTCTAGGTTCTATGATTGTGTATCTAAAAAGCCACAAGAATCCTCAAAATTATTAGGATTTTAGGAATAAGTAGTTGATTTTGTGAGGTCCTGCATATTTATGTGAAAAACAAAATCAAATCAAATTAAAATATTTGCCTTATTCCTCAAACCCACTGTGCATCCTCTCATGTAGCAGTGGGTCCTTGTCATTCCCTACTCAGCTAACTGGTGTGGGAGAATGGATGTGAATTTCAGTTCTCTAGGTAGCTCTTTTTTTTTTGGATGTGGTATTGTCTATTCACTGAGGTTTCTACCAGCTGAGCAGTTATTTACACTGGTGACACATGACAGCTCCAAGATTCATGCCGTAATGTGGCCCTGAATCACAGAAGGGCCATGGATAGAGAGCCACAGCCTTTGATCTTTATGCCTGACTCAACCACCAGATAACTGTGGGTGCTTGTGGTCTTTGTGTTTGAACAGGAATCAAAGTGACCTTGTCCACCTAGTACATGTGCTCTCTTTACCTGTCTGGGCCTTTTTGGTTTATTTAGCACAGGATTCCCAAGCTAAAAGTCTGTAAAATGTTTGATATACAAAATCACTACAGGCCAGATGTGTTCTTCTCTATTGTGGGGAAGCTGATGTTTTGGTGTCCCAGAGAGCTGGATGTGAACCCCAGATACAGGAGCTCAAGTTTAAGATCCACAACTTGAAAAACATCTAGGGCCTACTAGAGCCTAGTCCTTGGGTCTCTGTTGAGGTGGGAAGCGGAAATTGGAATCCCAGACTAAAGCTGCCCCCCAGGAAAGGCTGTCCTTATGTGGAAGTGTAACTAGAAAACTCTGCCCATGGATCTGAGAGAAAAGCAGTCTTGTCCCGGTTGTGGTTGGGAGTGAGGAAAAATAAATATTTTGTGAGAAACAGAAACCCCAAATCTGCATCGTACAAGGTGTGGAGGTGGAATTTATAGTCTCCACAGATGTGTAAATCCCTGGCAGAAGAGTTAAGATAAGTCCAGATGTAGCCAATGGCATAAGGCAAGTAAAAAAAAAAATGAGGTGCAGCTTTTATAAAGGAAGAAGAAAAACTCATTACTTCTAGGTTCTATGATTGTGTATCTAAAAAGCCACAAGAATCCTCAAAATTATTAGGATTTTAGGAATAAGTAGTTGATTTTGTGAGGTCCTGCATATTTATGTGAAAAACAAAATCAAATCAAATTAAAATATTTGCCTTATTCCTCAAACCCACTGTGCATCCTCTCATGTAGCAGTGGGTCCTTGTCTCATGCTTCCCAGAGGAAAGAGAAGCTCTGTGGTGTGAGCTTCCACAACTGCCCCACTGCATGACCTCAGACTTACCTCAGCCAGCCACCACTTTTATTTCCTTTCATCTATTCATAGGGACATCCTTTTCTCTTCTCATTTTACAAACAGACCCTTTCCTCTATGCTTTTGAGTTTCTTCCCCTCGCATCTCCACTAGAAGAAAGATATGGCTTCCTCTGATACTTCTTTGTCTTATGTATTCAACCTGGCTCCTTCCCTTTTAAAGATGCTCAAGTTGCTGTTATCTTAATAGACTCTAACAAGCCTTGGCCGACCCCCCAAATCACTTCTAGCTCTCATTTTCAAAAAGAACACACTGAAGTTGTTGTGTCCATTTTTCACTTCTCAAATACTCTTAAGCCTATTGAGATCAGATTTCCTTTTTTTTTTTTTTTTTTAAGATTTATTTATTATTTATTTATGGGGGTGTGGGGTGGGGAGGGAGTGGGACTGGCGGGCCACTTCTATTGGTCTTTCATTTCTCTATTTTCATCCATCTTCGTTCTTTGGCCCGTGTGGGCCTCCCATCGCGGTGGCCTCTGTTGTCACAAAGTACCAGCTCTGGGCACATGTGCCCCAGAGCTCCGGCTCGGTAATTGGACACATAGGTCCAGCTGCTCCGTGGCACGTGGGATCTTCCCAGGCCAGGGATCGAACCGGCGCCCCTTGCACTGCAAGGCGGTGTCCTTACCCACTGGACCACCAGGGGAAGCCCAGATTTCCTTTTTTTATTGCTCCTTGGAAACAGCTTTCATCAAGGTGACCAAATGACCTTCCTAATTGTTCAATGCATTGGACTCTTTCTAATCTTTTGGCACCGCCACTGAATTCCTCATTTTAGCTCAAGACCCCTACCTACACCTTGAGTATGATCTCCTGAGCCTGGCTGGTTGCTTAACTCCGTTCTCAATATTCAATCTTGCCTCAGCTCCCAAGGCAAGTTGTCTACATTCCGCGCAATATGGCAACAGGGGCTTAGGAATATGGACATTTTCCTAGGTGTAAATATGGAGTTGGGGCAGCGAAGGGCTAAGATGGAACACAGGAACTAGAACAAGATTATGGTGCAGTGACTGAGGCAGCTTCTAGGGGCCAAGGGAGTTTCCTCTAGCCCTCATTACTCACTGATGAACGTGTTCATCCCAGGAGGCAGGAAATAATTGTAACTCTTGCGTCACTGGACTTTTCAGCTGCAACTGCCTCAAACTAATGATCGATAACTGATTTGGAAGTGAGACATTTTACAGTGCTCCCCTGGACATTTTCCAGGGAGAAGAAAGGGGAGGTGGGCTCAAATTATTCAGATTGGATTTCCTACCAACCAGAAGCAACCAGGGTTCAGAGTCCAATTTAGTTTGACCTCAAGACAACAGAGAACTGTGGCCTTTCTTGCACAGTTAAGTTTGTCAGCAGAGATCCACACCTGTCTCCTATTAAAAATGTCCAATAAGTTGTAGCTTTTATTGTGGAGACACTCCATAATTATCTAGCTCCCTGAATCTGGCATAGTGTGCTGAGGGACTCAGCTGTTGAAGCAGAAATTATCGAATGCACCAGATTTCCAGGATGAATGTGACCACTTCTGACTGCAGAGCAAGCAGAAATGCAAAGATCCTTGTGGCAGGAAGACAAGCTGGTAGGGTTATTTGACCTAAGAAGGACACTGGCGAGACTTGTGATTTTGCAATGGACAGAGACTGAGACAGACAGACAGACACGTGGCTATTAGAAACACTGAAAGGAATGTATTCTAAGCAACATTTCTGCCCAAATGCATTAAGAAATGCAAGAATAAAATTTGTACTTTCAGCTCATTATCGTTCTAGTTTTGGCAGCATGATTTTCCCTGAGGCTTTTAATTCTTAGAGTCCTCTATATCAGCTTTAGATCTTTGATATATTTTCAAATATTGGCTTAATGCATCACAAGTTCTTATTTAAGTGGATAAATTGGCTGTCTAGATGTGTTCTATTTAATATACAAATGCATATTTTCATTCAAGTAAAACAGACTTCTGTTGGAAGCTGTTCATGATATAAGGTGTTTTAAGAAAATCATGCATATTTATCTCCTCTCTGAGTTCTGGCTTGTTGATTACGATATTCTTAAATTATTTATTTATGCCGCCACGTTGTTAGTAGTGGGAATAAATGTCCTGAAGCATTCCTTTTCTTATTTTCCTTACCTGCTTTCCAAATTCCCTTCCACTAGGCCCCTGGAGCTATTATATTGAGCAGTTGCCCTTATTTTCAGGCAATGGCAGGGCTGAAAGTCTGGAAGGTGCTTTAGAACCTTGCTGCTCAAAGTATGGATCCTTTTGCCCCATCTCCATTAATAACTCTGACTCTCCAGTTCTAGTCTGAGTCAGCTGTGCTCTCAGTGTGCCAGGTATGATTCTGCAGTAGCTTTTTGGCTATTTCTGTGCAGATGTCAGCTAGTATATCAGAGCCAGCATGCTGGAAACCTGAACACACAGACACAGGGAAACACACCATCAACTCCCCTTTGTGTACTGCTTTTTCTGCAGTGCATTTTTAAAATAAGTGACATTGCTGCCTTCCTGATCTCCTCAACTAGATGTGGAAAGCACATTAGAAGTGCTCCTCCCCATGCCCCTCATCCCAGTCATATCAGTTAAATTTTTCTCAGACCCTGGGCCCAGATCCCTTCTTCTCTACTCATCATTGCTATTTTGATTCACAGTTTTATCATCTCTTGCCTTGCCGAACACCATCTCTCCTAATGTAGTTCTTTGCCTTCACTACTTTCTCTTCTGTCTAGACCATTTGCAATTATCCATTGCTGCATAGCAAATTACCCCAAAACTTACCTTAAAACTCCCACTTGCTATAGTTCAGAAGCTTGAAAGCAGATTCGTTGGGTGGTTCTGGATCAGGAGAGTTCTTGTGAGGCTGTGATCAAGGTGTTATCCAGGGCCACAGTCATCTGAGGCTTGGCTGGGGAAAGATCCACTTCCAAGTTCACTCATAGTGTGTTTAGCAGGCCTCAGTTTCTCACCACATGGGCCTCTCCACCAGGCTGTTTCGCACACAGCACATGGAAACTGGCTTCTCCCACAGAGAGCCATTGGAGAGAGTGTTCTCTTTAGATGGCAGTTGTAGTCTTTTTATAACCTAACATCGAAAGTGATGTTCACCACTCTTGCCATATTGGTTAGAAGAGAGTCACTAAGTACAGCCCACAGTCCAGGAGAGGGAATTAAGTTTTATCTCTTTGGAAGAGGAGTATTGAAGAATTTGAGCCATCCAAATTGTCCTTTGGCTACTAATTATTTATCTTTCTCCCACATACAAAATTCATATCAGAATTTATGGACATGTACATATCTTTAAAACTACCATACTTCCTTCACTTCACGTAAATTGGCATAATGACATCTTTAGACCTTGCTGCTCAAGTAGATCTTCCCTTTTTGACTCTCCAGTTCTAGTCTGAGTCAGCTGTGCTCTCAGTGTGCCAGGTATGATTCTGCAGTAGCTTTTTGGCTATTTCTGTGCAGATGTCAGCTAGTATATCAGAGCCAGCATGCTGGAAACCTGAACACACAGACACAGGGAAACACACCATCAACTCCCCTTTGTGTACTGCTTTTTCTGCAGTGCATTTTTAAAATAAGTGACATTGCTGCCTTCCTGATCTCCTCAACTAGATGTGGAAAGCACATTAGAAGTGCTCCTCCCCATGCCCCTCATCCCAGTCATATCAGTTAAATTTTTCTCAGACCCTGGGCCCAGATCCCTTCTTCTCTACTCATCATTGCTATTTTGATTCACAGTTTTATCATCTCTTGCCTTGCCGAACACCATCTCTCCTAATGTAGTTCTTTGCCTTCACTACTTTCTCTTCTGTCTAGACCATTTGCAATTATCCATTGCTGCATAGCAAATTACCCCAAAACTTACCTTAAAACTCCCACTTGCTATAGTTCAGAAGCTTGAAAGCAGATTCGTTGGGTGGTTCTGGATCAGGAGAGTTCTTGTGAGGCTGTGATCAAGGTGTTATCCAGGGCCACAGTCATCTGAGGCTTGGCTGGGGAAAGATCCACTTCCAAGTTCACTCATAGTGTGTTTAGCAGGCCTCAGTTTCTCACCACATGGGCCTCTCCACCAGGCTGTTTCGCACACAGCACATGGAAACTGGCTTCTCCCACAGAGAGCCATTGGAGAGAGTGTTCTCTTTAGATGGCAGTTGTAGTCTTTTTATAACCTAACATCGAAAGTGATGTTCACCACTCTTGCCATATTGGTTAGAAGAGAGTCACTAAGTACAGCCCACAGTCCAGGAGAGGGAATTAAGTTTTATCTCTTTGGAAGAGGAGTATTGAAGAATTTGAGCCATCCAAATTGTCCTTTGGCTACTAATTATTTATCTTTCTCCCACATACAAAATTCATATCAGAATTTATGGACATGTACATATCTTTAAAACTACCATACTTCCTTCACTTCACGTAAATTGGCATAATGACATCTATTTTTGTTCTGTATATTTTCACTGACTCCACTTTATATATATAGAAAACATCATATTCCCCAGGAGAATAGATGTACATATACATATAGCTGAGTCCCTTTGCTGTCTGCCTGAAACTATTGCAACATAGTTAATTGGCTATACTTCAATACAAAATAAAAAGTTTTAAAAAAATCTCCCCAGATGTTTCATCATCTGGCCTTAATACATGTATTTTTCATCACTTGCTTATGAATCCTGCATAAAATCAAGCCCAGTGATTCACCATTTCCTAATCATACCTTCTTCTGTACCTTCATGAATGCTGTTTCCCAGGCTCGAAAGTGCTCTCTCAGCTCCTTTTCGAATTCTCTTCAAAATTCCAGCCTCCTTCATAAAGTGTGGCAGCTCCTCTAAAATAGGATGTATCTACTTTCTTTTTCCTTTTAATTTAATTTTATTTTTTACAGAGTTTTGTTGTTTACTGCCACACATCAGCCTATATCTGCCATAGGTAGTGTCTACTTTCTTTGATAGTAAACTCCCAGAGGAGAAGAACCATACCTTGTTCATCGCAACATCCCTCAAAATAAAAAGCAGACTTCCTTGTATCCAACAGACGTTCAAGAAATGTAGAGTTGAATTGTATGAAGATAGCACTTCTCCATTTAGACAAAACAAACACTTTGAGTTGTTTGTGTCCATGTGGTATACAACACCACCACGAGAGCATTTTGTTTGTTGCATACACTTTATTTCAAAGACACAAAGTCAAAATTGCTATATGTGGGATAATCTGACAGAATTGCTGGTAGAATATGCAGATTATATCAACATCTTCAAAGCACCAGTGTTGCACTGCTGTGTTGGAGGGCCAAGAAAAGTTTACCAACATGTCGATGTTCCACCTGTAACCCACAAAGTGGGAATGATGGCGCTGTACAGCTAGGTTGAGCAATTTTCTAAGCAATTTTCTCTGTCTCTTCCTTTCTTTGTACATATTCACTTTCTCATCTGACCTCTCTTATTATTTCCTCCAACCTCTCTGTGAGGTTGTTATCTGGGCATTTTGATGGGATTACTGCCCCTTAAATTTAGCCAAATGGAAGTTCTTTCTTTGTTAACAGTTGTATTGAGGTATAATTTACTCACCATAAAATCCATCCATTTTAACTGTACAATCTGATGACTTTTAGTAAATTTATAGTTGTGTAACCATCATCACAATGCAATTAGAGCATTCCCATGACCCCAAAAGATCTCCTGGGCTAACTGAATTATTAAAAAATGTTTGTACCTTGTATTTTTGCGTGTGTTAAAAAAAGAAGTGATTTTCAGATAATTTAGAAAATATAGGAAAGCAGAAAGAAGAAAATAAAAATTCTCTTCATTGCACAACCTACTGATAATCATCTCTATTCTGGCATATATTTAGTCCTTTTGTCTACTTATCTGCCTGTTTATCCATGTCTTAGAAGGGAAGTTACAATTTAGGGGATGCAGAGAAGTTGACTAGATCTAGGGACAGAGCAACTACATATTAATAATTTTAAAATAGCAGCGACTTCTTTGTTTTCAGAGATTTCTTTATCTTACTGATTTTAAAGAACTTGAACTTCTGACTTTTGAACTATGGCATTAGATACTTATTTATGTGTGAGGGTAGGAAGCCAAGTAAAGCAATAAATAGGCCATTACATACTGGAATTGCAATGTGGCTTTACTTTCCCTATGTGTGGAGGAGGATTAGGGATATGAAGAGGGAAGGGAATACAGTGATTGATGCCTTAAGGTTCATGGAGGACCTTAAATAAGCAGTCCCCAACCTTTTGGACATCAGTGATCAGTTTAGTGGAAGACAATTTTTCCACAGATTGAGTTGAGTGGGTGGGGGAGGGGTGGATGGTTTCAGGATGATTCGAGTGCATTACATTCATTGTGTACTTTATTTCTATTATTATTACATCAGCTCCACCTCAGATAATCAGGCATTAGGTCCTGGAGCTTGGGGACCCCTGACCTAAATGCAGACCTATGATGGAGTGGTGGTGGGGATGTGAACGTGGGAAAATCAGAAAAAATCTTGCAAGGAAAAAGTTGGGCTTCAAGAACCCGCTCCCAAATTGAGGACTCTTGGGGTTTCCCCAGACTTCTTTGAAATGGGAAAGGTGAATTAAAACAGGAACCATTTGTGATAAATTAGCATGTCAAGTGGTTTCTACTTAGTCCTGAGTACCTTACCCAGAGTAGGAGTCCACACACACCAGTAAATGGGGACCATGAGTGACAGAGTCTCAAGTGGTATTGGATGATGAAGATGAGCGTGGGCTGTGGAGAGTCTCCACCCCTGGTCAGGAAGTGGGCAGTTTCCCTGTTGTGTTAGCAAAGCAATTAGTTGAATTGTTGCCCATGGCATTTTGGGACTCTGCTCTTCAATGTGCTAAGCCTGAAGCTTAGGGGAAATTGGTGGGGAAACAAGTCAGGGGGCTAGAATATGCAGGCGCCTTTGTGTGGTCTCCAGTAGTTCTTACAAGAAAGAGAAAAGCAATTCAACTCGTGGCTACCTCAGAACTTTACTATTCGAGATCTTTCTGCCTGCGGCCAGCAATCCTACTTGTCTGCAAGTCAGTGTGTCATGACCCATGCAAGACTGGAAAAGGTGAGTTATCTTGTTGAGGCTAAAGTGAAAATAGAGGCAAGAAACAGTAGTTAACGAAACTGGGGTCTGGAAAACATTCCACATTCCTGCCCCTCTTTAGCATCTTCTAAAGTGTGTTTTCTGGCTGAAAAAGGTTTAGAACAGGCAGCCTGGGTAGCCGGAGGACCTGTGCCTTCTGATTCCTGCTACTGTTTTATGTTTTCCTGAATCAGATATCAAGATGGAGATCATTAAGCTGGAGACTAGACAGGGCACTGAGATTTGTTACTGAAAGACAGTCATTCTTTGGCTAGGGTCAAAATTCATGGACTATGATTTGACAAGATCTCTGACTTAGGTTCTTAGCTCAGAGAACTGAGTGAATGAATATAAGCCAAAATGTAATTAAGGTTTTTTTTTTTTCTTTCTTTCTTTTTCTTCTCTCTCTCTCTCTCTCTCTCTCTTTTTTTTTAAATTTTGGCCACTTTTATTGGTCTTTTATTCATTTTCATCCATCTTTGTTCTTTGGCTTGTGTGGGCCTCCCATTGCAGTGGCCCCTCTCCTTGCAGAGCACTGGCTCTGGGAGCATGCGCTCCAGAGTGCTGGCTCGTAATTGGACACACCAGTCCAGCCGTTGTGCAGCACGTGGGATCTTCCCAGGCCAGGGATCAATCCTGTGTGCCTTGCGCTGCAAGGCAGACTCTTTACCCACTGGACCACCAGGGAAGCCCTGATCAAGGTTTTAAGGTTGTATTTCAGGTGAAACCCTAATTCTGTGAGCAAAAATCTGTGTGATTTCGTGTTTAACCTGAAAGGTCATGTTCAGTCTCCCAAATCTGCAACAATAGGAGTCAGAGTGCTAAAGGTACAGCCTCCTAAGAGGCGACTCTCCCACCAAAGCCCATCTCAGGTGCATATAGGGAGGACAGTGAATAAGGAGGCATTTCTCAGAGAGCACAATGCTCTACAGCAGGGAGTTGTTGAGATCCTTCTCGAGTAGAATATATTACCCTTAATCATTGTAATCCACATGTAGATTTGTCTGGGAGATAGCACCCAAGCATCTTGAGTGGAGTAACTTAATGACACTTAACATTGGGCTATATCCTTTTGGGAAGGCAGTGGATGCGTTTTGGGTGGGACATCAAATAGTTGCATAATGTTTGAAGGAAACATTTTTAAAATTATGTGTGAAAAGAAAGGCGTGTATGGATGTTAGCAAGTCAAGGCATGGACTGTAGTGAGTCCTGCTGTCATTGTTTGATACAGCTGGGACTGAAACTAGAATTCCTTCCCTCTGGTTTTCAGTTAAGCTACTAATTTTCCTTTTTTTTTTTTTTTTAATATAAGCGAGTTTGAGTTGGTTTTATTATCACTTGTAATGATAAATGTCCCTACTGAAATAGCATATATGCCTATTTAATAAATACTATCTTGTAGGGGAGGAAAAGTCATTTTCCTTCTACCTTTCTAGGTTCTTGGTTGAAACTCCTCTTTAATAAAAGACAGATTAACAGGAGGAAAGCAGACAGAAGTTTGATAATGTGTCACCTGCTGGATAGACAGGAGAGACCCAGGGGAACTGAGTAATTCCCTGAAGTGGCTCAAGTTGTTACCTTAAACTCCATCTCCAACTAAAGACAAAAGAAGATGTTGGGGGCTTCCCCTGGTCCAGTGGGTAAGGACACCGCCTTGCAGTGCAAGGGGCGCCCGCTTGATCCCTGGCCTGGGAAGATCCCACGTGCCGCGGAGTGGCTGGACCTATGTGTCCAATTACCGAGCCAGAGCTCTGGGGCACATGCGCCCAGAGCCGGTGCTTTGCGACAACAGAGGCCACCGCGATGGGAGGCCCACAAGGGCCAAAGAACGAAGATGGATGAAAATAGAGAAATGAAAGACCAATAGAAGTGGCCCGCCCGTCCCACTCCCTCCCCACCCACACCCCCATAAATAAATAATAAATAAATCTTAAAAAAAAAAAAGATGATGTTGGGAGAAGGGACCCAGTTGTGGGAGGATGTCGGGAAAAGTACAGTAAATACAAGTAAGGTGGTTAATACAGGTTGAACTCCAAGCCGTCTCCATTGATAAGTTCTGGAGTTTTAGTCATCATTCTTTTCCTGGTACAGAACGGGAACTGCACTTACAAATGGAGGTTTCCCTTATACATGTCAGTGTCTCTAACAAAACAGTAACTTCTGCTTGGTTTTCAGACCTTCTTCTGTGTCTGTGGTTCCTTAAAAATAGTCAGCCTCAAGATAATTTCTACGCCAAAGATGTATATTTTGAGCTGGCACATTCTGCTCCACTTCTATTTTGAAGTCTTATCTGTAAACTTACCCAGGACTACAGTGTTAACAACTAAAAAAGTAGACATATATTTATAAGTAGATCAACTTACTTTCTAGACTACAAACTACTTTTTACAAATTTATCCATGGAAGAGAGGGGAATTTTCTTGTCATTGAAAAACCTGATTAAGTTAATTCATAGGTAATACATTTCTCAGATTTTAGTGACCACCATCATACAGGGATTTTTAAACAGAAAGGAATCAGAAAATTCATTATGCTATTTTAAAAATTATATTTCCAATGGATGTTCACTAAACTTGCTGTGGTAATCACTTCATGATGTATCTGAATCAGTTCATTATGCTAAAGTTACATTAAGCACCTTAAACTTATACTGTGTATGTCAATTATATCTCAGTAAAACTGGAAGATAAAAAATTATATTTCATTATAGGCAAATATATTTGAGGGTTGCAACCTAATCTTTCTGATCATTTAAACTTGCTGGACATAGTAGACTATACCTCTGCCTACCCCAATGGCTCAGTGGCTAAAGAATCTGCCTGCAATGCAGGAGACACAGGTTCGATCCCTGGGTCAGGAAGATCCCCTGGAGAAGGAATTGGGGGTCATAGTCAGGCACAACTAAGCAAGCAAGCAAAGGAAATTTTTAATACTTCTCTGAGTTCTGAACCTTGACTATGCAATCACAGATGTTTAAAGATATTTAAATTATGTATTGATGCTGACAAGATAATTACTTTCACTCATAATTAACATTTTCTGATAAGCCATTAAATAGTACTTTTCTTTTGAGGCATTGAAAAAGTTTGTCCCCCCCCACCCCCATAGATCATTTCACTGCAAATGAAATCAGACATGGAAAAGTTTAGACACTTATTCACTCAAATTTATTCTGAAGAGTAGTATTATTAAAGAGCTCTTCCAGTACCTTGATTGGCCAACTTTCAAAAATTTGTTTTCTCTTTTCCCCCTACTTCAAAATACTCTCTTTTTTGATAAGTTTAGTATGATTTGGGGGAAGGAACAAAGTTAAGATGTGTATTTACTCCTTGGCTTTCAGTTGGAAGGTATCAATATATAAAGTGCCTGGCCCAGAGTAAGTACGAAATAGTTATTGTTATTGTAGGTGGTGGTGGAGCAGTAGAAATTCACGTATTTCATTCATTCCAATGTATGAAGAACCTTTGATAAATTTGGATGAACCTATTCTCTTTGGTATGAGCAAGATACACACATTTCTTATACTTTAATGAATTCTTAGATTCTTTGTTTCCTCTTAGCTTTTTTTTTGAATTATGTTTTAAGATATATATATTTAAATTTTGGTCTCTTTTTTTAAATTGGTTTTATATTTATTTATTTTCATCAATCTTTATTCTTTGGTTTGCGTGGGCTTCCCACTGTAGTGGCCTCTCTCAGTTGCAGAGCACCGGCTCTGGGTGCATGTGCTCCAGAGCACCGGCTCGTTATTGGACACACCGGTCCAGCTACTCCATGGCATGTGGGATCTTCCTGGGCCAGGGATCGAACCAGTACCCTTTGCACTGCAGGGCAGACTCTTTACCCACTGGACCACCAGGGAAGCCCTCCTGTTAGTTTTGTAATGAGTATTCAGTTGAAGTATTCTGGCTTATCTTGTGATGAATACAAGGAAACAGGATCCCCTTAAGCATTGCTGGAATTGTTAGGCGAATCTGTGTGGCATGAGACTTGGTTCTTAACATTACTTAGGTTTTATATCAGTGAATCCCTCATTCTAGTTCTACATTTGCATATTATTTCAAACTTAGTTTCTATCCACGTTTGTTATACTGATTTAATTTCATCACTGTGGCATCATACTGTGATAAAAATATTCCCTATGGGCCTGGGAGAGGCATCAGTTTTGGTGTGCACTATATCATATCAAATTCTTTAGACGTTTATTGTGAAGCAAATGCAGAAGAACTGTTAATATGAAGATGTGATTTCTGTCCTCTGGCATGTAAAATTTAGTAGAAATGTTAAGACAAAAGCTTAGGTAACGAAAAATAAAACAGAAGATAGGAAAATAAATAACATACATATAGTGCTTACTCTGTGAGTCGCTCTTTTATGCACTTTAAAAATAGCTAATTCATTAGGACTTTGTCTTCATTTTCATATGAGGAAACTGAGGCACATAGAGGTCAAGTAATTGATCCAAGTCACAGAAGTAATAAGTGGCAGATCTGGGATTTGATCCCAGAAAATCTGATTTCAGAATCAGATGCTACTGTGCCCATGTTGAGACAAACAGGATGTTCCTATTCAAGTGAACAAGTTGTCTCTTGTGCACATGCATGACTCTGTGTGTGTGTGAGAAGGGAGCACGATGGGATTTGAAGAGGAAGTAGCATTTGAACATCTTTCGTATTTCATGGGTTTCTGTGCTCAGTTTGTTACATCTTCATCTTTTCCTAACATTCCAGTTATACTCTGCTTAAAATACTTTAGAATTTCAGGACCTCTGATTCCTCCCATCAGCTACCCAAATCTAATTCAGTCATAATTTTATGACTTTGGACCAATAGTCTTTGCAGAATTTCCAGGGCAAAGTAAAGGTGCATTATGTTCTTTAGAAATGGTTACAGAATTCCAGGGAGCAGTCTTTCAGAGCTATCTGAGGTGCTGCCTTCCGGGCTGCAGTCCTAATTATGCCCCAAATAAAATTTAACCCACGACTCTCAAGTTGTTCATCTTTTTAGTCAACAGTTTTGGCGACCGACGAAGTGACCCAGAGCAGACTTTCTTCCTTTGCCTGGACTCCATGAGGAACCGGAGCCTTGGTACCAGCAGCGGCCCCTTGTGCCCATCCGCCTCCTCGGGGATTGCAGACGAATTTGGGTAAGGTCCCTCCTGGTTCTACAATCTCCCGTATTGGTTGAGATTCTGAGTTTTATTTGGTGGTGAGCAGGTTACCTGCCCCCTTCCCAATAGAAAAGGTACTGGGAGGGGGGAACCTGGATGAAACCATCCAGGGCATACCCACTCATGGTCTAGACACTGAGTGGGGCTCAGTTGAAAGATACTGAGGAATTCCCACCCAGTTGAAAGATACTGGGTAGGGGACTGGCTGAAAAACGCCAGGGGAATTACCCACCCAGTGGATAGGTGCTGGGGAGGAAGCTCGATTGGAAAAAAATGGAGGAATACCCGGGGCTCGGCTGAAAGACGCCGAGATTGCTCCACTGTGGGAGACTGAATCATCTTGGCTGAGTGATTGAGTAAGAGGCTGATCTGACGCTTTTCCTCAAGTCGGCTGTCTTTATAGAATTTGTCGGGATGAAAGTGAGCAAAATATGAGAGCTTTGCTCTAAAGAGAAGGGACAAGACTCCTCCCAGCCAGTTACGGTTTTCTCAGGTGACTGAGAAATTTACGGGAGTGGTGGAGGCCTCGTCTTCATACCGTGCAGTGGTCCCATAGGGAAACCCGTTCATTAATTAAAATACTTGCTCGTCCGGGGGTGGCACATGTGAACTGGCCATTCAGCGACCTGAGCAGCCACGGTGGCCTTAGATTGCCAAAGGTAGGTTCCAAGACATGTAAGAGAGCTGAACCAACTCTGGGGTGACTCCTGGAGGAGTTAAGCTCACAAGCAGCACATGGCCCACTACACAGTTTCACTAGTAATTTTATCCCTGACAGATTCAGCTTAAAATGGGAAACAGAATCTCTCAATAACAGAAACAAGGGGCATCAGAAAGCCAACCTCTGACTAACACTTCAGCCATATTCATATAGAATACATACAAAGCTCATACTTGCAAGTACTTAGTTAATTGGGAAATTATACTAAAACAGGTCTCAACTTAAAATGCCCAAATTGATATCTTGGTATCCAAAATTGATATTTTTGTGCGCACAGTTAAAAGAATGCTGGCCATGCTTACTGTACTATCTTGAAGCTTCTAAAAGTGGAAACAGTAAGTTCTTTACAGGAATCCAACAAGATATTGCTTAAACTATGTCAGAACTAAAAAGGTTACTAGCACTGATTCTGCCAAGTTGCAGGTCGAGTGGGACTGGGAAGTCTATATTTGACATTTATGCCATTTGGGTTTTTTTTTCATTTGGTTTTTAATATCTGGGCATTTCTTTGCCATCTTTTGGGGTGCTCTTGCCACTTGGCTTTCGGTTTCTGGACATCTGTGTCTTTTTATTCGGAGTGTGATTCCCAGGTAGTGAGGTTCTGGTTTGGTTTAGGTTTGGTTTTGTTGGTCTGGTTTGAGTGTGCAGACATCTGGTACAAACTGCTTGAGCTAATATGGAAAGCGCTTCCTCTAAGGTTCCATATTCCACTTGGGAACCCCCCTGGAAAAATTTTTAAATGACTAGTCAACCTATAGCTAGGACCCAAGGGCAAGAAAAATGGCTTAAATATTAGATTTTTATTAATACAGTATAAGAAAATGGACTGACGTTCCCTTAGATCAGGAGTTTCCTCTTATAATCAACAGCCTGAGGCTAATCAAACTAAGAATCCTGCTTCCCTAGAGGGTTAATCCCCGCTGGGACCAATCTTCCCAAGTTCTTAGGGCCAATTTGAGCCCTTTCTGGTCTGACTTTTGGTTAAAAAACTAATACTTTGGAAAAGTACAACTGTCTTTAAAAATTATTGCTCTGAGGAAATAACTCCTCCTATGCCTTGAGACCACTTATCTAGATCATCTCTAATTCCTGAGGAAAAAAGAAGAGAAAAAGGGAATGAAGTTTTTAAATTTTCTTTTTCCAACTGTTATTTACAATTAGTGAGTTTTATATTGTGATATCTGATTCATAAGTAAGCTTGGGAAACAAAGATATAAGACCTCTGGCTGTGTCTATTTGGTTATATGTATGTCTTAGTGTGTGCCTTTGTTTTTTTGGATAATGTTGCTGATTGCTGAAATCAGTTTGTGAATGAGCTCTAATTTAATTGACCTAATGAAAAGTGCTTACAGATCAAACAATTCTAAATAAAAGAGAAATTAAAACCTAAATGATTTTTCAGGTTCATGTGAACTAGGAAATATTCAAAATTAAATACCTGGTATTAATGTTTATTTGCTGATTTAATATAGATATGTCTAAGAGTCATTCAGAATATTTTCATTGTGCCTAGGCTTAATATATGTTAAATATTTTATCTGTTACAAATTTGTCAGCAAGGAAATTAACTCAAGTGAAGAAACTTATCGAAAAGAAAAATAAAGGTTAAATGAGATGAGCAACTATAATGAGATAATAGATAAATCTATTAAGAATAATTACGCTTTAAGAATGTCTAAAATATTCTCACCAGATTTGGATAACTTAAATTTCTAAGGGTTATGCTAACTAAGTGATAATGGTCTATTAAATAAGTTATTTTCTGTACAAGAAAACAATGTTTTTAGAAACTGTCACTGGTATTTATGCTTGCCAGTTTATAAAATGCTAATATAAAGGTCAGTTTTAGTTACTTGAGAAAAGTAAAATAATGTGTTTTTAATATAAAGGTACGAGAAATGGAATTTCATTTTATGAAGGGAAAAGAAAGTAGGTCTGACTTACAGATGGCTATTTCAAGATGGGAGAACAAACCAATGGGTACAGAAAGTGATAAAAGGTTTGTGAAAATGGATCCTGAGAAAAGAGCTTTGATGGGAGAACAAACCTAATAGAGCTCCTTCCTGCACTTTTGGTTAAAAACTAAGACTTTGGAAAAGTACAACTGTTTAAAAATTCTTGCTCTGAAAAAATAACTCCTCCTATACCTTGAGACCACTTATCTAGATCATCTCTAATTCCTGAGGAAAAAAGAAGAGAAAAAGGGAATGAAGTTTTTAAAAATTTTCTTTTTCCAACTGTTATTTACAATTAGTGAGTTTTATATTGTGATATCTGATTCATAAGTAAGCTTGGGAAACAAAGATATAAGACCTCTGGCTGTGTCTATTTGGTTATATGTATGTCTTAGTGTGTGCCTTTGTTTTTTTGGATAATGTTGCTGATTGCTGAAATCAGTTTGTGAATGAGCTCTAATTTAATTGACCTAATGAAAAGTGCTTACAGATCAAACAATTCTAAATAAAAGAGAAATTAAAACCTAAATGATTTTTCAGGTTCATGTGAACTAGGAAATATTCAAAATTAAATACCTGGTATTAATGTTTATTTGCTGATTTAATATAGATATGTCTAAGAGTCATTCAGAATATTTTCATTGTGCCTAGGCTTAATATATGTTAAATATTTTATCTGTTACAAATTTGTCAGCAAGGAAATTAACTCAAGTGAAGAAACTTATCGAAAAGAAAAATAAAGGTTAAATGAGATGAGCAACTATAATGAGATAATAGATAAATCTATTAAGAATAATTACGCTTTAAGAATGTCTAAAATATTCTCACCAGATTTGGATAACTTAAATTTCTAAGGGTTATGCTAACTAAGTGATAATGGTCTATTAAATAAGTTATTTTCTGTACAAGAAAACAATGTTTTTAGAAACTGTCACTGGTATTTATGCTTGCCAGTTTATAAAATGCTAATATAAAGGTCAGTTTTAGTTACTTGAGAAAAGTAAAATAATGTGTTTTTAATATAAAGGTACGAGAAATGGAATTTCATTTTATGAAGGGAAAAGAAAGTAGGTCTGACTTACAGGTGGCTATTTCAAGATGGGAGAACAAACCAATGGGTACAGAAAGTGATAAAAAGGTTTGTGAAAAATGGATCCTGAGAAAAGAGCTTTGTGCATGGTTAGGACTATGTTTAAAGTTTAACTAAGTTTACCTTTAAATGAATAGATGCTAAAGTGGCTTTGATAACAGATTTAAGTTTATTTACCTCTTAAAAGATCTGTTCTATATTTGGCTTTGGCTATGTGAATAAGCTATTGCTTCATAATGACCCATAATCCTGAGTGTTCTAAATCTTTTGGGTATTTGTTGACAAAACTTCCTAAATTATTCTAATAAAGTATTTTTGACTTCTAAAAAAAAAAGTTACAAAATTTCAGATAGAACAGAATGAAGTCACTGAGTCTGTGACCACACATTATAGAGTTGGTATTATGATGGCAATTATCAGACCAATTCATCACTGTATCTGGTTGATTCCAAGTCCAAAGTCATTTTAGCTCTGGTTTTTGAGGTCGACTGAGTAAAGATAGAGAGTGTGGATGATGTGTACTGGTCTGTGTTAGATAGTAAGTGAAGTGTGAATCCCTGTTGAGGCCCAAAGTTTGAGAAATCCTGCAATTTATATATAGCTGGCAAGAGATGACTAGTGAGGCATCAGAGGTGTATAGACAGAGAAGTTTGGGGAAGGATAAGACCAAGGGAGCTCAGGAGGACAGCATGGTCCAGTGTTGGAGATGCTCTCCCCCAAAGGATTATGATTGAGGTCACTGGTTGAAGGGGCTGCAGGCAGCAGATGCCAGAGGGGCATTTTCACAGAGTTTATTTGACTCAGGAACATAATTCCATGTAGGTGCCCAAGTGACAAAGTGTGACCAAGGCAAGAAAGGGAGGGACATTCTTCTCCTTCCTTTTTAAAAATATCTTACTTATATATTTCGCTGAATTGGGTCATAGTTGCAGCATGTGAATGGTCTTTAAATAAGATGTACAAGAAATGGAATTTTTCCAGTTTAAAAATGAAAAGGGAAAAAAGTAAAATAATGTGTTTAATATAAAGGTACGAGAAATGGAATTTCATTTTATGAAGGGAAAAGAAAGTAGGTCTGACTTACAGGTGGCTATTTCAAGATGGGAGAACAAACCAATGGGTACAGAAAGTGATAAAAAGGTTTGTGAAAAATGGATCCTGAGAAAAGAGCTTTGTGCATGGTTAGGACTGACTATGTTTCAAGTTTAACTAAGTTTACCTTTAAATGAATAGATACTAAACTGGCTTTGATAATAGATTTAAGTTTATTTACGTCTTAAAAGATCTGTTCTATATTTGGCTTTGGCTATGTGAATAAGCTATTGCTTCATAATGACCCATAATCCTGAGTGTTGTAAACCTTTTTGGTAAATTCCTAAATTATTCTAATAAAGTATTTTTGACTTCTAAAAAAAAAAGTTACAAAATTTCAGATAGAACAGAATGAAGTCACTGAGTCTGTGACCACACATTATAGAGTTGGTATTATGATGGCAATTATCAGACCAATTCATCACTGTATCTGGTTGATTCCAAGTCCAAAGTCATTTTAGCTCTGGTTTTTGAGGTCGACTGAGTAAAGATAGAGAGTGTGGATGATGTGTACTGGTCTGTGTTAGATAGTAAGTGAAGTGTGAATCCCTGTTGAGGCCCAAAGTTTGAGAAATCCTGCAATTTATATATAGCTGGCAAGAGATGACTAGTGAGGCATCAGAGGTGTATAGACAGAGAAGTTTGGGGAAGGATAAGACCAAGGGAGCTCAGGAGGACAGCATGGTCCAGTGTTGGAGATGCTCTCCCCCAAAGGATTATGATTGAGGTCACTGGTTGAAGGGGCTGCAGGCAGCAGATGCCAGAGGGGCATTTTCACAGAGTTTATTTGACTCAGGAACATAATTCCATGTAGGTGCCCAAGTGACAAAGTGTGACCAAGGCAAGAAAGGGAGGGGACATTCTTCTCCCTTCCTTTTTTAAAAATATCTTTTACTTATATATTTCGCTGAATTGGGTCATAGTTGCAGCATGTGAACTGTTAGTTGTGGCATGTGGGATCTAGTTCCCTGACCAGGGATCGAACCCAGGCCCCTTGCATTGGGAGACAGAGTCTTAGCCACTGTACCACCAGGGAAGCCCCTTCTCCCTTCTTAGGGAGCTCAGTTGTAACTTTAGTGTGATAAGAACCCCAAGGAAGGGATGGTGATCCTTTCTTTTATAATTTAATTTTAAAACATTTGTTGAAGTACACCTGATTTACAGTCCAATAATTTAAGCTGTGTTAGTTTCAGTAAAGTGATTTGGTTATACATATATATTCTTATATTCTTTCCCAGTATGGTTTATCAAAGGATTTTGAGTATAGTTCCCTGTGCTGTGCACTAGGGGCCTTCCTTGTTGTTGATCCACATATAATAGTTTGCATCTACTAATCACACATTCTCCCAGTCCTTCCCTCTCCTCTCCTTCTTGGTACCTACAAGTTTGTTCTCTGAGTCTTTTTCTGTTTTGTAGCTATGTTCATTTGTGTTATATTTTAGAGTCCACATATCAGGGATAGCATTTGTATTTGTCTTTCTCTTTCTGACTTGCTTCACCTAGTATGATAATCTCTGGTTGCACCCTTGTTGCTGAAAATGGCCTTATTTCATTCTTTATCCTTTGAGTCATATTCCTTTGTACATGCAAAGGAATCTTCTTTATCCTTTCATCTGGCATGTCTTGGCTATTGTCAGTAGTGCTGTATGAACATAGGGGTCCATGTATTTTTTTCAAATTATAGTGTTTGTGTGTGTGGCCACTTCTATTGATCTTTCATTCACTTATCTTTTTTGTGTGTTGTTGTTGTTGTTCTTTGGCCTGTGTGGGCCTCCCATCGTAGTGGCCTCTCTTGTCGCTGAGCACTGGCTCTGGGTGCATGTGCTCCAGAGCTCCTGCTGGGTAGTTGGACCCATCAGTCCAGCCGCTCCGCAGCAAGTGGGATCTTCCCAGGCCAGGGATCGAACCAGCACCTGTTGCACTACAAGGCAGTGTCCTTACTCAGTGGACCACCAGGGAAGCCCTCGAATTATAGTTTTGTCTAGAATAGATGCCTAGGCATAGAATTCCTGAATCATATGGCAATTCTTTTTTTTTTTTTTTTGAGGAACCTCCACACATTTTTCATAGTGGCTGTACTAATTTACGTCTCCACCAATAGTGTAAGAGGGTTTCCTTTTTCCCACACCCTCTCCAGCATTTATTATTTGTAAACTTTTTGATGATGGCCATTCTGACTGGTGTGGGGTGGGTACCTCATTGTAGTTTTGATTTGCATTTCTCTAATAATTAGCGATGATGAGCATCTTTTTATGTGCCTATTGGCCATCTTCTCTTTGAAGAAATGTCTCTCTAGGTCTTCTGTCCATTTTTCAACTGTGTTGTTTGGTTTTTGTCGTTGTTGAGTTGTATGAGCTATTTGTATATTTTGTTGTATGAGTTTGTTTGTTGGGCACATCATTTGCAAATATTTTTCCAGTCCCTAGGGTGTCTTTTCATTTTGTGTATGGCTTCCTTTGCTGTGGAAAAGCATCTATGTTTGATTAGGTCCCTTTTTTTTTTTTTTTGAGCTTTTATTCCTGTTGCCTTGGGAGACCTTAGAAAACATTGGTACAGTTTATGTCAGAGAATGTTCTGCCTATCGTCTCTTCCAAGAGTTTCATGGTGTCTTATACTTAAGTCTTTAGGCCATTTTGAGTTTTTTTGTGTATGATTTACAGTGTGTTGTAACTTCACTGACACACATGCAACTGTCTTACTTTCTGAGCACTACTTGCTGAAGAGACTAACGTTTTTCCATTGTATTTTCTTGCCTTTTTTGGGATGATGACCCATTACTGAGGAGATAGAGCCAGCCCACATGGCAGGATCCTCACTGGTTTCTTTGCAGCACACATGAGACACATTCAAGGATTCCTGAAAATAACTTAGAGGGCCTGGAATATAGGGATGAGAGAGGGTGAGGTATGGCTCACATTCTGCCAATTCCCCAGTAGTAGTTCAGCCCAGGAAATGGGTGGTGTAGAAACTCATCTTTTCCAGACTACTTTTTAAAATTTTGCACCTGTTGCACTACAAGGCAGTGTCCTTACTCAGTGGACCACCAGGGAAGCCCTCGAATTATAGTTTTGTCTAGAATAGATGCCTAGGCATAGAATTCCTGAATCATATGGCAATTCTTTTTTTTTTTTTTTTGAGGAACCTCCACACATTTTTCATAGTGGCTGTACTAATTTACGTCTCCACCAATAGTGTAAGAGGGTTTCCTTTTTCCCACACCCTCTCCAGCATTTATTATTTGTAAACTTTTTGATGATGGCCATTCTGACTGGTGTGGGGTGGGTACCTCATTGTAGTTTTGATTTGCATTTCTCTAATAATTAGCGATGATGAGCATCTTTTTATGTGCCTATTGGCCATCTTCTCTTTGAAGAAATGTCTCTCTAGGTCTTCTGTCCATTTTTCAACTGTGTTGTTTGGTTTTTGTCGTTGTTGAGTTGTATGAGCTATTTGTATATTTTGTTGTATGAGTTTGTTTGTTGGGCACATCATTTGCAAATATTTTTCCAGTCCCTAGGGTGTCTTTTCATTTTGTGTATGGCTTCCTTTGCTGTGGAAAAGCATCTATGTTTGATTAGGTCCCTTTTTTTTTTTTTTTGAGCTTTTATTCCTGTTGCCTTGGGAGACCTTAGAAAACATTGGTACAGTTTATGTCAGAGAATGTTCTGCCTATCGTCTCTTCCAAGAGTTTCATGGTGTCTTATACTTAAGTCTTTAGGCCATTTTGAGTTTTTTTGTGTATGATGTGACAGTGTGTTGTAACTTCACTGACACACATGCAACTGTCTTACTTTCTGAGCACTACTTGCTGAAGAGACTAACGTTTTTCCATTGTATTTTCTTGCCTTTTTTGGGATGATGACCCATTACTGAGGAGATAGAGCCAGCCCACATGGCAGGATCCTCACTGGTTTCTTTGCAGCACACATGAGACACATTCAAGGATTCCTGAAAATAACTTAGAGGGGCCTGGAATATAGGGATGAGAGAGGGTGAGGTATGGCTCACATTCTGCCAATTCCCCAGTAGTAGTTCAGCCCAGGAAATGGGTGGTGTAGAAACTCATCTTTTCCAGACTACTTCTTTTTAAAATTTTGTTTTTAATTGAAGGATAATTGCCTTACAGTATTGTGTTGGTTTCTGCCAAATAACTGATTCATGTTGATGTTTGGCAGACTAGTTCTTGAATTCTCTTGCATAAATTTATTGAAATTAGATGACTCCAATACAAGTTAGAGAGTTCCATGGCTTGTCCATAGTTACAAAGAGTTAGACACAACTGAGCAACTTAACTTTTGGGGCATTCCCTTTTAGCTCAGCTAGTAAAGAATCCTCCTGCAATGCAGGAAGCCCCAGTTCAATTCCTGGGTCAAGCAGATCGCCTGGGGGAAAGGGGTAGGCTACCCACTCCAATATTCTTGGGCTTCCCTGGTGGCTTAGGCGGTAAAAAAAATCCACCTGAAATGTGGAAGACCTGGGTTCAATCCCAGGGTTGGAAGGATTCCCTGGAGAAGGGAAAGGTTACCCACTCTAGTATTCTTGCCTGGAGAATTTCATGGCTTGTCCATGGGTCTCAAAGAGTTGGACATGACTGAACAGCTTCACTTTTATTTTATTTATTTATTTTTGGCTATTCTGACTTTTCACTGCTGCCACAGGCTCTTCCCTAGTTGCAGGGAATGGGGGCTACTCTCTAGTTGAGGCAAGCAGGCTTCTTGTTGTGGTGACTTTTCTTTTTGTGGAACTCGGGCTCTAGGGCACTTAGGCTTCAGTAGTTGCGGCACATGACCTCCATAGTTGCTGCTCTGAAGCTCTAGAGCGCAGGTTCAATAGTTGTGGCTCACAGGCTTAGTTGCTCTGCAGCATGTGGGATCTTCCTGGATCAGCAATTGAATCCATGTCTCCTGCATTGGCAGGCGAACTCTTTATAACTGAGCTACCAGGGGAGCCCCAACTTCACTCTTTTTAATGCAAGTTTATCACTGTTCTTGTTTCACAGGATAGGCTCCTCAAGAAGAAGTCCTTGAGGCCAAAATTCCATGCAGATAGTTCATTGGTGAGTTAATTCCAACAAACACTGCAGGGGTAGTTCAAAACAATGGGATGAGTTATTACTGTGCTCCCCAAAAATGGGTGGGGTAGAAACTCATCTTTTCCAGACTACTTCTTTTTAAAATTTTGTTTTTAATTGAAGGATAATTGCCTTACAGTATTGTGTTGGTTTCTGCCAAATAACTGATTCATGTTGATGTTTGGCAGACTAGTTCTTGAATTCTCTTGCATAAATTTATTGAAATTAGATGACTCCAATACAAGTTAGAGAGTTCCATGGCTTGTCCATAGTTACAAAGAGTTAGACACAACTGAGCAACTTAACTTTTGGGGCATTCCCTTTTAGCTCAGCTAGTAAAGAATCCTCCTGCAATGCAGGAAGCCCCAGTTCAATTCCTGGGTCAAGCAGATCGCCTGGGGAAGGGATAGGCTACCCACTCCAATATTCTTGGGCTTCCCTGGTGGCTTAGGCGGTAAAAAAAATCCACCTGAAATGTGGAAGACCTGGGTTCAATCCCAGGGTTGGAAGGATTCCCTGGAGAAGGGAAAGGTTACCCACTCTAGTATTCTTGCCTGGAGAATTTCATGGCTTGTCCATGGGTCTCAAAGAGTTGGACATGACTGAACAGCTTCACTTTTATTTTATTTATTTATTTTTGGCTATTCTGACTTTTCACTGCTGCCACAGGCTCTTCCCTAGTTGCAGGGAATGGGGGCTACTCTCTAGTTGAGGCAAGCAGGCTTCTTGTTGTGGTGACTTTTCTTTTTGTGGAACTCGGGCTCTAGGGCACTTAGGCTTCAGTAGTTGCGGCACATGACCTCCATAGTTGCTGCTCTGAAGCTCTAGAGCGCAGGTTCAATAGTTGTGGCTCACAGGCTTAGTTGCTCTGCAGCATGTGGGATCTTCCTGGATCAGCAATTGAATCCATGTCTCCTGCATTGGCAGGCGAACTCTTTATAACTGAGCTACCAGGGGAGCCCCAACTTCACTCTTTTTAATGCAAGTTTATCACTGTTCTTGTTTCACAGGATAGGCTCCCCTCAAGAAGAAGTCCTTGAGGCCAAAATTCCATGCAGATAGTTCATTGGTGAGTTAATTCCAACAAACACTGGCAGGGAGTGGGGAAGTGAGATGGTGAAAAGAAGGGAGCAAATACAAGATGGGTGAATAAGCTAGTTATTACTGTGCTCAACCTGTGTGCTGTATCACTGAAGAAATCCTGGGAAACAATATAGAATGCACACCTCAGAGTCAGCTCTCCTGAGACATATGAGAGGTGGGACGTGTTCACCCACCCAATCTTGTTATTCCCAGGGCGATGTGAATCCCCCGGCATCTCCAGTGAAAAGAGCTCCTCTGGCAGTCAAAGAAAGTTTGTGGAAGAGAATTGCAAGCCTTGGCATTGGAAGTCAGATTGGTGTGCATGGAAATGGTAAGTGTGGGGATATGGGTGGGTTGCAGATGGCATCTGCTACACCAATGGTGTGAAGTTCTAGCTTGTTCTGCTGTTTGGCATTGTTTTGGTTATATGATTGATTATCTTGCTGACAAACCCGAAAGCTTCTACTGCCCCCTCTGTTGACATTTCCTTGATTTTCCACTTGAATCTAATTATCACCATTTGGCCTTGGCTTTGGCATCAGAGGCTAGTACAAAGTAACTTTCTTTTCTGTGCCTCACTTTTTCTTTCTTTTTTCCCCCCAAACTTTATATTTTGTTTTGGAATATAGTTGATTAACAGTGCTGCGATGGTTTCAGGTGAACAGCAAAGGGACTTAGCCATACATACACATGTATCCATTCTCCCAAAGTCCTCCTCCCGTCCAGGCTATGTGCCTCATTTTCTCTAATGTCTAAAGTCAGAATAATATCTTTTTATTTTTATTTATTTTTGCCTGTACTGTGTCTTTGTTGCTGCATGTGGGCTTCTCTAGTTGCAACAAGCGGGAGCTACTCTTTTGTTGTGGTACACAGAATTCTCATTTCAGTGGCTTCTCTTGTTGCAGAGCACAGGCTCTAAGTGTGTGGGTTCAGTAGTTGTGGCTCCTGGACTCCAGAGCTCAGGCTCAGTAGTTGAGGCACATGCGCTTAGTTGCCCCACAGCATGTAGATCTGCCCAGACATGGGATTGGGCCCATGTCTCCTGCATTGGCAAGTCAACTCTTTACTACTGAGATAGCAGGGAGCCCCAGAATAATATCTCTGTAACAATGCTGTATGTATTGGCATACCTTCTTATATTGTGCTTTGCTTTATTCTGCTTTGCAAATAATGTCTTTTTTACATATTGAAGGTTTGTGGTAGCCCTATGTAAAGCAAGTCTGTTGGTACCATTTTTCCCAATAGAATTTGTTCACTCGATGTCTTTGTGTCACATTTCAGTTTTTCTTGCAATGTTTCAAACATTTTCATTACTATTTGTTATGGCGATCTGTGATCAGTGATCTTTGTTACTTTTGGAGTTACTTGAGGTGCCACAAATTGTACCTATGTAAGACAGCCAGCAGATAAATCATTTTGAAAAGAGGAGTCTATCTATGTGGCAAACTTTACTGTTGTCTTAAGAAATTGCAAGCTACTGGGGATAGGAAGGGGGAGGGAAGAAATTGCCACAGCCACCCTAGCCTTCAGCAACCACCGCCTTGATTAGTCAGAAGCCATCCACATTAAGGTGAAGACTTCACCAACAAAAAAGATTACAGTTAGCTTAAGGTCCAGATGATAGTTAGTACTTTCAGCAGTGAAGTATTTTACATGCATTGGGAAACCAAAAAACAAGTGTGACTTAGTTTATTGAGATACTTGATTTATTGTGGTGGTATGAAACTAAACCCACAGCATCTCCAAGGTGTGCCAAGTTGCCTGTATTGAGGAATGAATTAACATACAAAAAAGAATATGTCACAATCTGTGCTCAAGAAGGGCTAGTTCCATTTCTATATTCGGTTTGCCCTTTGAAAAGCCAAAACTTGGGGACCTTCTCTTTTTGGGACATTGAAAAGCTGAGATTTGTATCTATAGATAAAGGCTGGGGTTATCCTCTATGGGAGAAGTATGTGTTTTACTATTTTTTCTAATATTTATCTGAGTTAATTTGATTATGTTAAAATTTGATAGTTGGTGGAACAGTATAAAACATATTTGATATCTGAGCATATTATATTTATTTTATTGTCTTTCATCCCTTAGCTTATTGCACAGATAATTAGGGCAGAACATGGGGTCTCAAATTTATGCAGCCACAGACATGCCCTGAACTCAGGCCAATCTCAGAGCTGTTTGTTGCCTCAGGAGACTGTGACCTTGTATATTCCCGGCATTTTGTGTCTTGTGATGTCTATGTTGGCTCTTGATTCAATGAATTACTGCTTTTTGTTCTGAAGTATTTAGGATGGAGGGAGGAAAAAGAAGGAGAAGGGAGAAAGGAGAGTTGCTCTTGTTGGCTGCTGAGTAACTGGTAATTATTTTATTGACACTTTTCTATATACACTCAAGCTGCACATGGTTGCAGTCTTTTTACAGATATTTAAAACTTTAATCTTCATAACTAGTCCATAAAATGAGCAGGAAGAAAAGGACCCATTAGAAATAGGTTTGTACTAATCCCTTTGGAGGAAGTGAAGAAAAGGAAACTCACAGAAAAACAGGATGCATGTATTGAGGCAGTAAAGTCATGTCATTTGTTGCTCAGAGAAGAAAGGATGTGCCCAGTGGGGTTTATGTGAAGGTCTCTATGCCCTACACGCAGGTGTGGTGAAGGGTGGTGGTACTGATGTCTGAGTCATTCTTGGCTGTGGCAGTTCTGAGAGCAGTCATTTTGAGAAAGGCTTTGCTTCACCCTGAGCCCTAGTTTCTACATCTAGGAAATGGAGATAAAAATGCCCGCCCGCTATACCACCCTGTGGGATATTCTTTTTTTTTTTTTTTTTTTTGTGTGTGTGTGTGTGTGTGTGTTTTTTTTTAAACCTTTATTTTACTTTTAACTTTTACAGAGTTTTGTTGTTCACAGACATGCATGTTCTCAGATTAGTCACATGTATATCCCCCCCTTCCCTCCCCTCCCGACCATCACACAGCACCCCTGAAGGATCCCCTTTTCTCACAGAGCAATGACTAGAGCTATTTTCTTCACTTATAATAGTACAGGCCTTCATGCTACTTCCTTTATGCCTCTCACCCACTGTTCCTTCCCCACAATGTCCATATGTCCACTGTCCATGTCTGTCTTTCTGTCGCTTCACTGCATGTGCCATCATCACCATCCTACTAGATTCCATATATATGTGTTAATATACTGTATTTGTCCTTCTCTTTCTGACTGAAGGCAGAACATGGGGTCTCAAATTTATGCAGCCACAGACATGCCCTGAACTCAGGCCAATCTCAGAGCTGTTTGTTGCCTCAGGAGACTGTGACCTTGTATATTCCCGGCATTTTGTGTCTTGTGATGTCTATGTTGGCTCTTGATTCAATGAATTACTGCTTTTTGTTCTGAAGTATTTAGGATGGAGGGAGGAAAAAGAAGGAGAAGGGAGAAAGGAGAGTTGCTCTTGTTGGCTGCTGAGTAACTGGTAATTATTTTATTGACACTTTTCTATATACACTCAAGCTGCACATGGTTGCAGTCTTTTTACAGATATTTAAAACTTTAATCTTCATAACTAGTCCATAAAATGAGCAGGAAGAAAAGGACCCATTAGAAATAGGTTTGTACTAATCCCTTTGGAGGAAGTGAAGAAAAGGAAACTCACAGAAAAACAGGATGCATGTATTGAGGCAGTAAAGTCATGTCATTTGTTGCTCAGAGAAGAAAGGATGTGCCCAGTGGGGTTTATGTGAAGGTCTCTATGCCCTACACGCAGGTGTGGTGAAGGGTGGTGGTACTGATGTCTGAGTCATTCTTGGCTGTGGCAGTTCTGAGAGCAGTCATTTTGAGAAAGGCTTTGCTTCACCCTGAGCCCTAGTTTCTACATCTAGGAAATGGAGATAAAAATGCCCGCCCGCTATACCACCCTGTGGGATATTCTTTTTTTTTTTTTTTTTTTTGTGTGTGTGTGTGTGTGTGTGTTTTTTTTTAAACCTTTATTTTACTTTTAACTTTTACAGAGTTTTGTTGTTCACAGACATGCATGTTCTCAGATTAGTCACATGTATATCCCCCCCTTCCCTCCCGACCATCACACAGCACCCCTGAAGGATCCCCTTTTCTCACAGAGCAATGACTAGAGCTATTTTCTTCACTTATAATAGTACAGGCCTTCATGCTACTTCCTTTATGCCTCTCACCCACTGTTCCTTCCCCACAATGTCCATATGTCCACTGTCCATGTCTGTCTTTCTGTCGCTTCACTGCATGTGCCATCATCACCATCCTACTAGATTCCATATATATGTGTTAATATACTGTATTTGTCCTTCTCTTTCTGACTGACTTCACTTTTTAGGATACGTTCTAGATCCAGCCACCTCATTAGGGTTGATTCTTCTGCATTTCTCTTTACAGCTGTGTAGTATTCCATTGTATATATGTACCAGAGCTTTTGGATCCATTCGTTCGTCGATGGGCATCTAGGTTCCTTCCATGTTCTAGCTATTGTATAGATAGCTGCAATGAACATTGGGGTACAGGTGCTTCTTTCAGTTTTGATTTCGTCAGGGTATAAGACTAAGAGTGGGATTGCTGGGTCATATGGTGCTTCTATTTTTAGTTTTTTAAGAAATCTCCAGACTGTCTTCCATAGAGGCTGTATCAATTTACACTCCCACCAGCAATGCAGAAGTGTTCCCTTTTCTCCGCAGCCTCTCCAGCATTTATTGTCTGTCGATTTGTGGATGATGGCCATTCTGACGGGTGTGAGGTGATATCTCATTGTAGTTTTGATTTGCATTTCTCTAATTATTAGTGAAGTTGAGCATCATTTCATGTGTTTTTGGGCCATCTGTATGTCATCGTTGGAGAGGTGTCTGTTTAGGTCCTTTTCCCATTGTTTGATTGGGTTGTTCGTTTTTCCAGTGCTGAGTTGTCTCAGTTGCTTGTAGATTTTGGAGATTAATTCTTTGTCTGTTGTTTCATTTGCTATGATTTTCTCCCACTCTGTGGGGTGTCTGTTCAGCTTTTTTGTAATTTCTTTAGCTGTGCAAAAGCTTTTAAGTTTCATTAGGTCCCACATGTTCATTTGTCTTTTTAGTTCTACTATTCTAGTAGGTGGGTCAGAGAAGATCTTGCTTTGATTGATGTCCTTGAGTGTTTTGCCTATATTCTCCTCTAAGAGTTTGATGGTTTCTGGCCTTACATTTAAGTCTTTAATCCATTTTGAGTTGATCTTTGTGTATGGTGTCAGGGTATGTTCCAACTTCATTTTCTTGCATGTAGCTGTCCAATTTTCCCAGCACCATTTGTTGAAGAGGCTGTCTTTGTTCCATTTTATATGTTCGCCTCCTTTGTCAAAAATAAGGTACCCATAGGTGCGTGGCTTTATCTCTGGGTTCTCGATCTTGTTCCATTGGTTGATATTTCTGTTTTTGTGCCAGTACCATACTGTCTTGATGACTGTTGCTTTGTAGTAGAGTCTGAAGTTGGGGAGGCTGATCCCCCCAGCTCCATTCTTCTTCCTGAGGATTGCTTTGGCTATTCGAGGTCTTTGTGTTTCCATATGAACTGTGTTATTCGTTGGTCTAGTTCTGTGAAGAATGTTATTGGAAGTTTGATAGGGATCGCATTGAATCTATAGATGACATTTGGTAGTATGGTCATTTTCACAATATTGATTCTCCCGACCCAGGAACACGGAATATTTCTCCATCTGTTTAACTCTTCTTTAATGTCTCTCATGAGTGTCTTGTAATTTTCTGTGTACAGTTCTTTTGTTTCTTTGGATAGGTTTATTCCTAGATATTTGATTCTTTTGGTTGCGATGGTGAAGGGGATTGCCTCTTTGATTTCATTTTCTGATTTTTCATTGTTTGTGTATAGGAATGCCAGTGATTTCTGTATATTGATTTTGTATCCTGCGACTTTGCTGAATTCGCTGATTAACTCTAGTAGTTTTGTAACCGTGTCTTTGGGATTTTCTATGTATAATATCATGTCATCTGCAAATAGAGAGAGTCTTAAGAGTGAATAAGATGTGCATAAAAGCACTGTACAATCTAAGATTACACTGTATGAAATCCTACAGCTGATACTTCCCTGATGGTAAAGAGATGGTTTTGTAGAATCAGGAGAGGATAAAACATATCAAGGTGAGAGTTGATTTCTTTTCTCTCTCTTTTTTTTAAAGCCTGTTTGCCTTTTTAAAAATTTTGGCCTCTTTTATTGGTCTTTCATTTATTTATTTTCATCCATCTTTGTTCTTTGGCCTCTGTGGGCCTCCCATTGCAGTGGCCTCGTCGCAGAGCACCTGCTCTGGGCGCATGCGCTCCAGAGCTCCGGCTCCTTATTGGACACACCAGTTCAGCTGTTCTGTGGCATGTGGGATCTATATTTTAAAAGGGTGTATGGTGTCAGGGTATGTTCCAATTTTCCCAGCACCATTTGTTGAAGAGGCTGTCTTTGTTCCATTTTATATGTTCGCCTCCTTTGTCAAAAATAAGGTACCCATAGGTGCGTGGCTTTATCTCTGGGTTCTCGATCTTGTTCCATTGGTTGATATTTCTGTTTTTGTGCCAGTACCATACTGTCTTGATGACTGTTGCTTTGTAGTAGAGTCTGAAGTTGGGGAGGCTGATCCCCCCAGCTCCATTCTTCTTCCTGAGGATTGCTTTGGCTATTCGAGGTCTTTGTGTTTCCATATGAACTGTGTTATTCGTTGGTCTAGTTCTGTGAAGAATGTTATTGGAAGTTTGATAGGGATCGCATTGAATCTATAGATGACATTTGGTAGTATGGTCATTTTCACAATATTGATTCTCCCGACCCAGGAACACGGAATATTTCTCCATCTGTTTAACTCTTCTTTAATGTCTCTCATGAGTGTCTTGTAATTTTCTGTGTACAGTTCTTTTGTTTCTTTGGATAGGTTTATTCCTAGATATTTGATTCTTTTGGTTGCGATGGTGAAGGGGATTGCCTCTTTGATTTCATTTTCTGATTTTTCATTGTTTGTGTATAGGAATGCCAGTGATTTCTGTATATTGATTTTGTATCCTGCGACTTTGCTGAATTCGCTGATTAACTCTAGTAGTTTTGTAACCGTGTCTTTGGGATTTTCTATGTATAATATCATGTCATCTGCAAATAGAGAGAGTCTTAAGAGTGAATAAGATGTGCATAAAAGCACTGTACAATCTAAGATTACACTGTATGAAATCCTACAGCTGATACTTCCCTGATGGTAAAGAGATGGTTTTGTAGAATCAGGAGAGGATAAAACATATCAAGGTGAGAGTTGATTTCTTTTCTCTCTCTTTTTTTTAAAGCCTGTTTGCCTTTTTAAAAATTTTGGCCTCTTTTATTGGTCTTTCATTTATTTATTTTCATCCATCTTTGTTCTTTGGCCTCTGTGGGCCTCCCATTGCAGTGGCCTCTCTTGTTGCAGAACACCGGCTCTGGGCACATGCATTCCAGAGCTCTGGCTCGTAATTGGATACACCAGTTCAGCTGTTCTGTGGCATGTGGGATCTTCCCAGGCCAGGGATCGAACTGGCACCTCTTGCACTGCAAGGCGGACTCTTTACCCACTGGATCACCAGGGAAACCCATGAGAGTTGATTTCTTAATAGCATTGTTGGGGATCCAAAGTTACTCATTCATTGGTTGAAGGTTTGTCTGGTAGAAAACTGTTTGATTGTTATTAAAAGCACGATGACAACACTGGTTTATATTTGTTCAGTACCTTTGCTGTGGTGGGATAATATTAGAATGTTTTGAAAGTACCTTCATCCAGATGTTTTGGATAACACAATGCTTATGCATTATAGAATTGTTAGAAATTTTCCAGGTAATGGAAACAAATTCCACCGTGTTGGCTTGTTGGGTTTTGGAAAATCCAGTGTGGAGTCCATGTTCAGTTGCATAGTAGCTACATGATCCAGGACTAGCTATTCTGATTTTTGATTCATAAAATTTTTTGAAAACTATAGACAACTCCATAAGTATAAGGAGGTATAATTATTATCATTACTCATGTTTAAACAAATGATACCAAGCAAATATTCAATGATACAAGTTAGAATCAAGCCAGAGATGAATGAGATTTAGTCCATATGGAGACACAGATTGCTGTTTTTTTAAAAAATATATTATTTTTTTAAATTCACAGATTGCTTTTATGATAACGATTGCTTTCCATATGGCTTTGGTATGCAGTGCTTACGGGTGATAAATGGGGAATTGTGCCAATGTAATACACATGCACAAGTTTATTTCAAGATTCATAACTAGCCTTGCTGGCATGCTACAAACTTCTAAGAGCTTAATTTGAACCTCTTCATCCAGTTGCCTCTTTCAGACTTATAAGAGTGTAAATAAGTCTGATTTAATCTTCAATAACTCTCTAAGAAGGTCATAGGACTAACTGAACCCAGGTGGAAGAAGGTCTCCTAGTAGGAGAACTTTGCAGAACAGGTCCCTTGGGCAGGGCTGGGTGGCACCGCAGGCTAGACTTTTATAGATATACATGTGGTGGGTTTGCCACATCTGATGTTCTGGATATCTGCATTGTAGCATATGAAATCCAAGTTTATCAACTTTCAGAGTTTCAATCTTTCTTTCTGGAGTGGACTTTTATTATTCCTACTCATCACCTGACATTTAAGACCTAAATACCAAGCCATAAATTTTCAGGGAGAACTATAGTTACCAAGAAACCCAGCGGTGACATTTGAGAAACTATATTAAATCAGAAAATTGCTTGATGACCTTGGTACCCTAACAGGTGTCATCAGAATGTGATGGGAATATGAAAGGGTGCATCAGTCAAGTTTTTTGAGTGTATGCAAAAAAAATTCTCTCTTGGGTCACCTAAGCAGAAAAATATTTTATTGGACATTCTTGGATAGTTCATAAAAATGATGATCAGGCTGGAGAACTAGGCTCAGAAAAATGAAACCAAGAGAGGCTATGAATGGCAGCCATAGCAGGGCATGCTGACATCTGTTTTACTGTTGTTCCAACTCAGCAGTTGATATGACTGGTATCTGTGAACTCCCACTGCTGACAAGAAGGATCTGGTCTTCTGAATATGTTCACACTACTATGTGCGGCTTCTCAACTGTCCCTGAATCTTTGTTTCTCTCCTTCAAGATCCAGAGACCCAGGTTGGAGCATCTGGTGACCAAATTTCGGTCATGTGCATCTACCGAGCAGGCAGAATGCTAAGAGGAGAAACACATGGCCCCAGATCCATGCTTCTCAAACTACAGTCTGCAGACTGGTGCCAGGTTATAGACTAACTGTTTTTGTTTTGTGATGAGGCAAAGGACTTGTGTTCAAATAGAAATCAATTTAGTGCTTTCTCTGTTGAGAAAATTTATCTCTGGAATAAGTGTCAGCTTAACCAAACAGGGTGCTCTAAACAAAGCAGCACTTCTGTAGACTCATGGTTGGAGGACCTGTGCATCAGAGGACTCCCCACAATAGGCAGGGTAATTGGAAGATGTAAAGTCAAAAATCAACAAATGTTCTCTGTAAGTGAGATCAGACCGAGTAAGTCTGCCTCCTCCACCGCCATCAAAATATGTGCCTCCTGTGGATGGCACATCTTTATTATTTTTTCCTGATGTTCTGGATATCTGCATTGTAGCATATGAAATCCAAGTTTATCAACTTTCAGAGTTTCAATCTTTCTTTCTGGAGTGGACTTTATTATTCCTACTCATCACCTGACATTTAAGACCTAAATACCAAGCCATAAATTTTCAGGGAGAACTATAGTTACCAAGAAACCCAGCGGTGACATTTGAGAAACTATATTAAATCAGAAAATTGCTTGATGACCTTGGTACCCTAACAGGTGTCATCAGAATGTGATGGGAATATGAAAGGGTGCATCAGTCAAGTTTTTTGAGTGTATGCAAAAAAAATTCTCTCTTGGGTCACCTAAGCAGAAAAATATTTTATTGGACATTCTTGGATAGTTCATAAAAATGATGATCAGGCTGGAGAACTAGGCTCAGAAAAATGAAACCAAGAGAGGCTATGAATGGCAGCCATAGCAGGGCATGCTGACATCTGTTTTACTGTTGTTCCAACTCAGCAGTTGATATGACTGGTATCTGTGAACTCCCACTGCTGACAAGAAGGATCTTGTCTTCTGAATATGTTCACACTACCATGTGCAGCTTCTCAACTGTCCCTGAATCTTTTGTTTCTCTCCTTCAAGATCCAGAGACCCAGGTTGGAGCATCTGGTGACCAAATTTCGGTCATGTGCATCTACCGAGCAGGCAGAATGCTAAGAGGAGAAACACATGGCCCCAGATCCATGCTTCTCAAACTACAGTCTGCAGACTGGTGCCAGGTTATAGACTAACTGTTTTTGTTTTGTGATGAGGCAAAGGACTTGTGTTCAAATAGAAATCAATTTAGTGCTTTCTCTGTTGAGAAAATTTATCTCTGGAATAAGTGTCAGCTTAACCAAACAGGGTGCTCTAAACAAAGCAGCACTTCTGTAGACTCATGGTTGGAGGACCTGTGCATCAGAGGACTCCCCACAATAGGAAGGGTACTTGGAAGCTGTATAGTCAAAAAACAACAAATGTTCACTGTAAGTGAGATCAGACTGAGTAAGTCTGCCTCCTCCTCCACCTGCCATCAAAATATGTGCCTCCTGTGGATCAGGCCACACTCTCTCCTGGCTGGTGCTTGGTTGGCTGTAATGATACTGATCCTGGTGCTGCTTTCTTTTCTGTAGGGTGGATATCTAGCTACCCTCTTTGGAAGGGAGTGGTTGGGGAGATAGTCTGTCTATCTAGGTTGGCTGGTTTTGATTCCTCAGGGTGATGGGGAGCCAGTGCTGAGATGACTGTGGAGTGGTGTCATTGTCTGTCCATTCCAGGTCCCATTCTTTCTGTCTTCACCAAAATGAATACTCCCAGCACCCCCATGGAAGTGTGAGCAGCTCTTAATTCTTTGGTTCAGGAAATTAGCCCAGTGTACAGAGTTGGGGGATGGTGTGAGAAGGGAAGGGATTGAGATCAAGTGCTGTGGCTAAGGCTTCCTTGGTCCTTTGTATTATACACAGAGGAGAAGTGCTTACTGTCCAAGCCATTGGAGTATGTGAGTGTCCTCTTGTTGTCTAACTCTCCCATCTCTCAAGTCTTCTCTCTTTAAGAGTATCCCCACTGAAGGCCCCCTTTCTGGCACATGCTGGGGGATTGCTAACCCTCCCTATAGAAGAATAAAGCCCCTATCTCTATTTGGGACTTTTGGATCCAGACTTCACAGTCACCTACTGGATGTGAAGAGCTTTTCCCTCTGTGTCAACTGGCACTACAGTGTGGGAAGCATTCACAGTGTGGTCCTGTGAATGGGTTGGGTAAAAAAATGGCAAGCTGCAGATGATTTCCATCTTAGGCTCCTAAAAATTGAACACCATTCTTCACCTAAGGCACTAATTGCCTTCCAAAGACGAGTTGAAAATTGTACAGTAATAGCAACGTGTCTCTGGAACTTTTCCTTACCATGCTAGTGCTGTATGCGGTGCTTACCCATCTTGAAGCTCAGGGTACAACCTCTCCATGATGATGATAAATTGCCCTGCAGTGAAGTGCTCTAAAGTTCAGTATTCTTCCTATCTCTAACCCTGATGATGGAGGCAGGGAGTGTGAGGAAGGAGTTTCAGTTCAATCTGCCTAATCTTCCCATTCCCTCTTCAGCCAACAATGTTCCATTTCACATAGATCTTGTCACCTTTAATCAGATAATAGAGTAATCTTGTGGTCTGAGAGCAATTCTACACCGCTGAGGTAACCTATTTGTTGTGTCTGATTGAGTTGCTAAGTCATGTCTGGCCCTTTTGCAACCCCAGCCCGCCAGGCTCCTCTGTCCATGGGATTTTTCCAGTCAAGAATACTGGAGTGGATTGCCCTTTCCTTCTCCAAGAGATCTTCTGAACCCAGGGATTGAACCCATATCTCCTGCATTGACAGGTGGATTCTTTACCACTGAGCCACCAGGAAAACTCAAGAAAACCTACCGTATTTTTTCTTAATATTTTATTTAATTTGACTGTGCTAGGTCTCACTTGCATAGCTCAGGATCTTTAGTTGCAGCATGCAAACTCTTAGTTGTGGGATGTGGAATCTAGTTCTCTGGCCAGGGATCAAACTCTAGCCCCCTTCCTTGGGAGCACAGGGTTTTAGCCACTGGACCACCAGGGAAGTCTCCAAAACCTATGGTGTTTTGGCATTACATATTAATCTGAGCTGCTTACCATGTACCAACCCAGGTAGTAAGGATCATTATACATTTGTCCATTGCAATTTGAAAAACTCTGAAAAATACATGTTTAATGCTAAGGACTTAAAAACACAACATACAGGGGAAAAAATTAAGGGACAGGAAAAAAGAAAATGAAGGTAAGAAGGGAAGAAAGAAAAGGATCACTTAAATCTAGAGAGTAGAAAGATTATTTCTGTATCTTTTCAAGTGTTAAGTGGTGGGTAAGTTAAATTAATTGGAATTTTCTGGTATAATTACTTGCCATAGAATGGTTAATATCCTGTGTCTGCTGATGGACTTATGCTGTAATGGTTCATTTCCCTCTGAGGAAAAGGACTGGAGGCCTGGGCAGCCTCCTTCCAAAGGGATTTGCATTGGTGAAGGCAAAGTTTTTTTCCAGAGGCATTCTGAAGACAAATATGTTCTGAGCATTCATTGTCTCTTCCTTCTAACCCTGATGATGGAGGCAGGATAGGAGGTTTCAGTTCAATCTGCCTAATCTTCCCATTCCCTCTTCAGCCAACAATGTTCCATTTCACATAGATCTTGTCACCTTTAATCAGATAATAGAGTAATCTTGTGGTCTGAGAGCAATTCTACACCGCTGAGGTAACCTATTTGTTGTGTCTGATTGAGTTGCTAAGTCATGTCTGGCCCTTTTGCAACCCCAGCCCGCCAGGCTCCTCTGTCCATGGGATTTTTCCAGTCAAGAATACTGGAGTGGATTGCCCTTTCCTTCTCCAAGAGATCTTCTGAACCCAGGGATTGAACCCATATCTCCTGCATTGACAGGTGGATTCTTTACCACTGAGCCACCAGGAAAACTCAAGAAAACCTACCGTATTTTTTCTTAATATTTTATTTAATTTGACTGTGCTAGGTCTCACTTGCATAGCTCAGGATCTTTAGTTGCAGCATGCAAACTCTTAGTTGTGGGATGTGGAATCTAGTTCTCTGGCCAGGGATCAAACTCTAGCCCCCTTCCTTGGGAGCACAGGGTTTTAGCCACTGGACCACCAGGGAAGTCTCCAAAACCTATGGTGTTTTGGCATTACATATTAATCTGAGCTGCTTACCATGTACCAACCCAGGTAGTAAGGATCATTATACATTTGTCCATTGCAATTTGAAAAACTCTGAAAAATACATGTTTAATGCTAAGGACTTAAAAACACAACATACAGGGGAAAAAATTAAGGGACAGGAAAAAAGAAAATGAAGGTAAGAAGGGAAGAAAGAAAAGGATCACTTAAATCTAGAGAGTAGAAAGATTATTTCTGTATCTTTTCAAGTGTTAAGTGGTGGGTAAGTTAAATTAATTGGAATTTTCTGGTATAATTACTTGCCATAGAATGGTTAATATCCTGTGTCTGCTGATGGACTTATGCTGTAATGGTTCATTTCCCTCTGAGGAAAAGGACTGGAGGCCTGGGCAGCCTCCTTCCAAAGGGATTTGCATTGGTGAAGGCAAAGTTTTTTTCCAGAGGCATTCTGAAGACAAATATGTTCTGAGCATTCATTGTCTCTATTAAAAAGTGATCTTCTGGGCTTCCCTGGTGGTCCAGTGGGTAAGGACACCGCCTTGCAGTGCAAGGGGCGCTGGTTCGATCCCTGGTCTGGGAAGATCCCACGTACCACGGAGCAGCTGGACCAATGTGTCCAACTACCAAGCCGGAGCTCCGGAGCTCATGCGTCCAGAGCTGGTGCTCTGCAGTGAAAGAGGCCACTGCGATGGGAGGCCTACACAGGCCAAAGAACAAATGTGGGTGAAAATAGATGAATGAAAGACCAATAGAAGTGCCCCCCTCCACCCGCAAAAAATTTGATCTTTACCTTGTGTCCTATAAGTCCAGATTCAATAGGGTGGATTTCATTGAGTTGATGGGTTTTAGTGTTATGAAAAGGATAGTGTGGTAAGTGACTCTTAAGAGAAAAGGGATGATGGAGAATGGATGAGGGAAGGAGCACACATGAGGGAGGACACACATTATCCTCACCTCTTACAGTGGGAAAAGGGCAGGGAGGACTCCATCGTCCTTTCACATTCATGGGGCAAAAATCAGTGAGTCAATAAGCAAACATTTAAAGGAATATTGTGTGTAGAGCAATATTCAGGGGGAGTTGGAGATGTTAAAATTAGACACATGGAAAATTATAATAAAATATTCTCTATGGTAAATGCTAAAGGCTGAGTAGAAATAAGAAGCATTAAGAGCCCTGTAGAATTGGTAAGTCACATTGAAGGAGTCAGACCTTGGTTAGATGTTGAAGGATGGGATGATAATGTCAGTAACTGTACAGGGGCTAAGATTTTACCTTCTTAAGCTAGCTTACACACAGCTCCACGGATGCTAGTAGAAGTCACAAGACCCTCAGATCAGAGGCAAGGGATTTCATGGCCTACAGCAGAGAAGTAGAGTGAGCCAGGATTTTTTTTTTTTTTTAAAGAGAAACTTATACAAGGAATAATAGTGGGAAATAAAGAGACCAGGAAGTACAACTTGTTCCTGACTCAGTAGAAAGTAAGAATCCAAATTGGATTTTGACACAGCAGATGTGACCCAGACAGTGGGGCTGCCTACACACACAATTATTTTTCAGAGGAAGGTTGGCTTCCGGATCATTCCTTATTCCTCTTCCATGGCTTGCTCCTGCTCATCTTGGTCTCTGATTGCTATTCAGAGTCCTGGTTCAGCTGCTATGTGAAACACAGTGAATGAGAGGTTATTATCTAAGGGCCTGTCTCTTTCAGGGTCACCTCTCCTTAGGCCAGCACATCTAGTACCATAGCCATGAACTTCATGTGGCTACTGAGCATTTGAACTGTGCCCAGTCTGGATTCAAATGTTATAAATGTAAAATACACACTGGCTTTCAAAGAGTTAGAAAAAGAAAGGAAAAAGGATCTCATTAGTAATTTTTATATTGATTGCATGTTGAAATAATAATTTAGATATATTATTTAAATGAAACACATAATTAAAATTATTTTCACCTGTTTTTTGCTTTCCTATGTTAATAAGAAACATTAAAGTCCATCTGTGACTTGCATTTGTTGTACACATTGTATTTCTATTGGGCAGTGCTGCTCAGCTGCATTTTAGAAAGAGGGGAGGCTCCCTTGGTCCCTTGTTATTTTCTAAGGGCTGTGTGACTGGCTGTGCCATCGTAAACCATAGCTGGGTGTGACCTGAACTACTGATCTGTATTAAAATGCCATCCTCCTGGATATAGCCCCACTGCTGCCTCTAACCAGAGTGTCCTCAGAAGGGAGGAGGAGAGTGGTGGTGAGAATTCACCTCCCTTCATGATCCTGTTCCTCACTGTCCTTCACAAAGATTTGTAGGTCAATCAGGCTTTCCTGAAAGGTCAAAGAGTAGAGAGAATTAACAACTTGTGAATGAAGGGCTTTTAAACCAGAAGGCTATAATTAAGATTCCAGCTTACACACAGCTCCACGGATGCTAGTAGAAGTCACAAGACCCTCAGTAGGCAAGATTTCATGGCCTACAGCAGAGAAGTAGAGTGAGCCAGGATTTTTTTTTTTTTTTAAAGAGAAACTTATACAAGGAATAATAGTGGGAAATAAAGAGACCAGGAAGTACAACTTGTTCCTGACTCAGTAGAAAGTAAGAATCCAAATTGGATTTTGACACAGCAGATGTGACCCAGACAGTGGGGCTGCCTACACACACAATTATTTTTCAGAGGAAGGTTGGCTTCCGGATCATTCCTTATTCCTCTTCCATGGCTTGCTCCTGCTCATCTTGGTCTCTGATTGCTATTCAGAGTCCTGGTTCAGCTGCTATGTGAAACACAGTGAATGAGAGGTTATTATCTAAGGGCCTGTCTCTTTCAGGGTCACCTCTCCTTAGGCCAGCACATCTAGTACCATAGCCATGAACTTCATGTGGCTACTGAGCATTTGAACTGTGCCCAGTCTGGATTCAAATGTTATAAATGTAAAATACACACTGGCTTTCAAAGAGTTAGAAAAAAAAGGAAAAAGGATCTCATTAGTAATTTTTATATTGATTGCATGTTGAAATAATAATTTAGATATATTATTTAAATGAAACACATAATTAAAATTATTTTCACCTGTTTTTTGCTTTCCTATGTTAATAAGAAACATTAAAGTCCATCTGTGACTTGCATTTGTTGTACACATTGTATTTCTATTGGGCAGTGCTGCTCAGCTGCATTTTAGAAAGAGGGGAGGCTCCCTTGGTCCCTTGTTATTTTCTAAGGGCTGTGTGACTGGCTGTGCCATCGTAAACCATAGCTGGGTGTGACCTGAACTACTGATCTGTATTAAAATGCCATCCTCCTGGATATAGCCCCACTGCTGCCTCTAACCAGAGTGTCCTCAGAAGGGAGGAGGAGAGTGGTGGTGAGAATTCACCTCCCTTCATGATCCTGTTCCTCACTGTCCTTCACAAAGATTTGTAGGTCAATCAGGCTTTCCTGAAAGGTCAAAGAGTAGAGAGAATTAACAACTTGTGAATGAAGGGCTTTTAAACCAGAAGGCTATAATTAAGATTCCAGAAACATCACCCTGTTACTTTACCACCAACCAGTCAGAAGAAAGTCCATGAATTGCAACCCTCTCCACAAATGTTGCCTTTATTTATTTATTTATTTATTTTCATCCATCTTTTGTTCTTTGGCCTGTGTGGGCCTTCCATCGCAGTGACCTCTCTTGTTGCAGAGTACTGGCTCCAGGTGTATGCGCTCCAGAGTGCTGGCTTGCAATTGGATACAACGGTCCAGCTGCTTCTGGGCATGTGGGATCCTCCAAGATCAGGGATCGAACCGGTGCCTCTTGCATTGTAAGGTGGACTCTTTACCCACTGCACCACCAGGGAAGCCCCAAATGTTGCCTTTAAAAACGCTTTCCTGAAAGTTGTCAAGGAGTTCAGATCTTATGAGCATAAGCTGCCCATTTTCCTTGCTTGGCCCTGCAATAAATGCTGTACTTAGTTTCAACCACAACCCCTTGTCAGTAGATTGACTTTCCTGGGCTGCAGGAGAGTGGATCCAAGTTCAGTTTGGTAGCAACCCCCCACCTCCAGCAACCCAAATTTGGTTTGGTAACAACACCCCCCCACTCTCTTCCTGTCTTAGTTTGAGTTCCCCCCAAACAGACTCCAAGGCAAGAATTAGGGTGGAGATGGTTTGTTTTGGAGATTATTCCAGGAAGAGAGGGAAAGTGGAAAGGCAATCAAGAGGTGTATGGATGAGCAGGATATCACCGTTGGCAAAAAGAGGCCCAAGCCCTCTGGGGAATTGGAGAGAGGCTGTGACCCAGTGCCCTGAGGAGTAGGAAGTTGGGGTCTTTACCTACTTGTTCCCATACTGGCACCTCCAGTATGTGTGGGTGAGCATAGTCCTTTAGTGGCCATCAGGGCAGTCCTTTAGCTTATAAGCAAATTCTCTGCAGGGCACCTTCCATATCTGCTGTATTGCCTAGCAGTGCCAGACCATAGAAAGTGGTTAATAAATGCTGATTGAGTGAATGAATAAACACACATGATTTAAGAACAAGCCCTAGTTCTCAGACTAAAGTCAAAACTTGAGGAAGAGAGAATTTTTTACTGTTCCATAATTGTGAGATTGCTCCTCTTTATTTATAATAAGAGTTACCACCTTATTTTATCATGCATCCATCTCTTGCCTTCTTTTCACACCTTAGACCTGATGAGAAAAGGCTGAATCACGAATCCTCTTAATGACAACTCCTTTAGCTTCATGAAGACTGGAAATTAACTGACAAATTCACAGTGATGTTTAGATGGGAAATTGTACCCTCTTCCTATCCTTGGTAGTGATGACTGAGTAGTTGAGCAGTGGGCTGACAAGTGTGTTCTTCAATTATAGAGTTGTTTATTTTAACATTTTTTCTCCCTGGTTTTGATGCATTTTTCCTGAGACTGAAAATGATGGAGTTGGTGTGTAGGCTGCAAGTCCTCAAATCACGTGAATTGAGGCCAAATCTACTGTGTGTGACGTTCTTGGTGAAAGGCAGTACCAGCCACACAGCTGATTTAGGAAGACATGAACTACCTGTACGCGAGGTGGCTCATCTGATGATAGATAAGACTTCCAGATACATAGCAAAAGAGAAAAAGGATTATTTAACAAAAATTTATTGAGCATCGATTCTGTGTTAGCTAGTGTGCTAACATTATATGCCCAGCTATGGCACAATAAAAAGGCTTCCCTGGTGGCTGAGCAGTCAAGAATCCACCTACAATGCAGGAGACCCAGGTTTGCTTCCTGGGCTGGTGAGATCCTCTGGAAGAGGAAATGGCGACTCACTTCAGTATTCTTACCTGGAGAATCCCATGGACAGAGGAGCCTGGTAGGCTACAGTCTGTGGGGTCACAAAAGAATCGGACATGACTGAGCGACTGAATAACAATACACAGTGTGTGGTGGTGTACAATAGCACAACAGGTTTCATTAGCACAATAGGTCAAAGACAATTAAAGGCACAAACTCCCATAGAGTCAGATAACCTGGAAAGATGCATCATCGGAACACTCAGAAAATAATTTTTTTTGGTCCATTTCAAAATCTTTCACAAGATTTTCTGACAGAAGTAAAGACATATTATCTGAGTAGTCTATCAGGAAACAGAATGTAGATTGCAGACTGGCCAAGTCTTCTGAATCAAAAGAAAAATTGTTCCTTGTGGCAGTGCTGCTTGCCTTTCAAGAGATAAATGAAGAGTTATTTGGGATTGCATCAAGTACAAGAGTACTGATCTCAGTGAGGAAGAACAACTGAAGGGAAATTTGACCTCTACACTATCCTTGCGTGGGGTGATGACTGACAACTCCTTTAGCTTCATGAAGACTGGAAATTAACTGACAAATTCACAGTGATGTTTAGATGGGAAATTGTACCCTCTTCCTATCCTTGGTAGTGATGACTGAGTAGTTGAGCAGTGGGCTGACAAGTGTGTTCTTCAATTATAGAGTTGTTTATTTTAACATTTTTTCTCCCTGGTTTTGATGCATTTTTCCTGAGACTGAAAATGATGGAGTTGGTGTGTAGGCTGCAAGTCCTCAAATCACGTGAATTGAGGCCAAATCTACTGTGTGTGACGTTCTTGGTGAAAGGCAGTACCAGCCACACAGCTGATTTAGGAAGACATGAACTACCTGTACGCGAGGTGGCTCATCTGATGATAGATAAGACTTCCAGATACATAGCAAAAGAGAAAAAGGATTATTTAACAAAAATTTATTGAGCATCGATTCTGTGTTAGCTAGTGTGCTAACATTATATGCCCAGCTATGGCACAATAAAAAGGCTTCCCTGGTGGCTGAGCAGTCAAGAATCCACCTACAATGCAGGAGACCCAGGTTTGCTTCCTGGGCTGGTGAGATCCTCTGGAAGAGGAAATGGCGACTCACTTCAGTATTCTTACCTGGAGAATCCCATGGACAGAGGAGCCTGGTAGGCTACAGTCTGTGGGGTCACAAAAGAATCGGACATGACTGAGCGACTGAATAACAATACACAGTGTGTGGTGGTGTACAATAGCACAACAGGTTTCATTAGCACAATAGGTCAAAGACAATTAAAGGCACAAACTCCCATAGAGTCAGATAACCTGGAAAGATGCATCATCGGAACACTCAGAAAATAATTTTTTTTGGTCCATTTCAAAATCTTTCACAAGATTTTCTGACAGAAGTAAAGACATATTATCTGAGTAGTCTATCAGGAAACAGAATGTAGATTGCAGACTGGCCAAGTCTTCTGAATCAAAAGAAAAATTGTTCCTTGTGGCAGTGCTGCTTGCCTTTCAAGAGATAAATGAAGAGTTATTTGGGATTGCATCAAGTACAAGAGTACTGATCTCAGTGAGGGGAAGAACAACTGAAGGGAAATTTGATGAAATTAGCACCAGGAAGAGAAATAGGATCAATTTAGCAGACACTTCAGTTATAAAGTGCTGAGTTACAGGTCGAAACTATTAAGGGAAAAAAGGAAGTTTTTAAACCTTTGCTAGTTCAGATTTTGTAATAAATGCTGACACGAGGTGAGATGAAGATTGCTTTTATTTTTTTATTTTTCAACAGATAGATTGAGATATAGTTCACATCCCACACAAGTCACCTAAAGTGTATAATTCATTTTGAGGGCTTATATTCACAGGATGTGCAACCATAGCCGGAATCTAGTTTTCATTCCCTCTAGAAGAAACCTTGGTTGTACTAACAGTCACTCCGCATTACCACCCCAAATCTGTCCTTGTCAGCACTAATAAATTGCTAATTTGCTTTCTCTATGTATAGGTTTGCCTTATTCTGGACACTTCATATAAATGGAACCATGTAATATGTAGATTCTGACTGGATTTTTCATTAGCACATGCATAATGTTTTCAGGGTTCACTCTTCAGTACTTTATTCTTTTTATTGCTGAATTAAATTCTGCTGCATGGATGTGATATCCTGAGTTATGAGAACTATATATTTGCTCTTCTGGTTTCTTGTACCAGAGCTTTAAAAACTCTTGATGTGGGGAGAATGGGAGGATGCTTGGAGAAGACAGAAGCTCCATGCCCTTTCCTCCTATCTCACCCTATGCAACTCTTCCATCCGGCTCTTCCTGATTTGTATCCTTTTATAATATACTGGTGCTTTAGTAAATAAAATGTTTCTCTGAGTTCTGTGAGCCTCTCTAGCACATTAATTGAACTCAAGGAGGAAGTCATGGAGACCTCTGATTTATAGTTAGTTGCTTGGAAACACAGATAACATGGGCTGGCAGAGGTGTTTGAAGTAGAGGACAGAGGCATTCTTATAGGACTGAACCTCTAACCTGTGGACTCTGAACCTATTTCTGAGCAGATAGTGACGGAAATATTGAGTTCTTGAGCACACTGCTGGTGTTCAAGAATTGTGTGGTGGTGTTTGAGAAACTGATGCAGACACACACATTGGAATTGGGTCCGAGGACACTGAAAAAAGTGGATATACCAAAATTTTAACCATTCATCAGATGATAGACATTCAGGTTCTTTCTACTTTTTGCTTATTTTGGTACGGTGTTGCTATGAACATTTGTGTACAAATTCTTATGTGGACATATGTTTTCATTTTTCTTGGCTATATACCCAAGAGTAAAATTGCTATCATAATGCAATGTTAAACTCTTCAAAGAACTGTAAAACTGTTGTCCAAAGCACCTGTTCCATTGTGGATTTTCACCAGCAGTGTGAGAGGGTTCTGATTTTTCTACATCCTCTACAATGCTTGTTATTGCCTAATTTTTCAATTATAACCATCCTAGTGGGTATGAAGAAATATCTTATTGTGGGTTTGATTTGCATTTCCCTGATAACTAATGATGTTGAACATCTTGTCATGTACTTACTGGTTATTTTATATTTCCATTAGAAAAATGTCTATTCAAATACTTTGCTCATTTTTTAGTTACTAGTCTTTTTACTATTAAGTAGTAAGAGATTTTTACATATTCTGGATAACAGATATGTGATTTACAAATGTTTTTTTTCCCACTTTGTGGATTGTCATTTCACTTTCCTTTTTTTTTCCTAAATATTTATTTTGGGGTCATAGGCTTCAGAATGCAGGCTCAGTATTTGTGGTGCACAGGCTTAGTTCCCCCATGGCATGTGGGGATCTTCCCAGACCAGAGATCAAACCAGAGTTCCCTGCATTGCAAGGCAAACTCTTAACCACTGGACCATCTAGGAAGCCCCCATTTTACTTTCTTCATTGTCTCCTTTGAAGCACAAAATTGTTAATCTTGATGATGTCCAGCTTGTTGGTTTTTTTTTTTATCATTTGTATTTTTAGTGTCGTATGATTTCTTATACGTGTTTTATGGTTTTAACCTCTTACATTTAGATCTGGGACCCATTTTAAGTTAATTTTTCTGTGTAATGTGAGGTGGGGATCCAGCTTCATTCTTCTGCATATTGTCCTAGCAACATTTGTTGGAAAAGACTATCTTTCTTCCATTGAATCATCTTGGAACCCTTGTAAAAGATCAATTGACCATAAATGTAAAGGCATATTTCTAGACTCTAAATTCTATTCCATTAATCTATATATCTGCCCTTATAGCAGTACCATGCTGTCTTGATTACTGAAACTTGGCAATAAAATTAGAAATCGGGAAATGTGAGTTCTCCAGCTTTGTTCTTCTTTTTCAGATTGTTTGGGTTATTATGGGTCCCTTGCATTTCCGTATGAATTTTAAGATCAGTTTGTTAATTTCTGCCAAAAAATTATTCTTTTCTGATGTTTGAGCCTTATCTATTCTCTTGTAAACTGTTAATATGTTTTACTTTATTAAGTAAAGTATACTTGTTAAGACCTTTGCTGATAGCATATTTTACAAGTGTGTTAAATCTTCCCTCCCTAGTTCAACCTGTAATAGCCTAGTTGTATAAATTATGTACATAAAGACAAAGGATAGAGGGTTGGAAAATTTGTTACAGATATAGCATAACACAGCTTGGTAATGAAAGAACCTATCTTTTGACTGTATATTCGTGTTCTAATGTGCTTCGTGAAGCACAAGATGTTAAATAGATTGGTAATTTTCATTGAGTTTTTCTATAATTATGTAAATGGATATAATGAATTTTAATGCCAAAATTGTTTTCAGGGAAATTAAATTGCTTTTTTATTCAGATGTTATGAAATGCAAAGTGCTGTTTTAATAGAGGAATTTGAATAAACCCATTATAATCATCCCAAACTCCAAAACCAAATTTTTTTTTACATTTTACTTTCCTTTTAACTTTTACAGAGTTTTGTTGTTTACAGATATGCATGTTCCCAGATTAGTCATATGTATATCCCCCCCTTCCCCCCCCCCCCGACCATAACACAGCCCCCCTGAAGGATCCCCTTTTCTCCCAGAGCAATGACTATAGCTATTTTCTTCATTTATGATAGTACAGGCCTTCATGCTGATCCTTTTACGCCTCCCACCCTCTGTTTCCCCTGTCCATATGTTCCCCATTTTAAGTTATTTCTGTGTAATGTGAGTGGGGACCTATCTTTGCATATTGTCCTAGCAACATTTGTTGGAAAAGACTATCTTTCTTCCATTGAATCATCTTGGAACCCTTGTAAAAGATCAATTGACCATAAATGTAAAGGCATATTTCTAGACTCTAAATTCTATTCCATTAATCTATATATCTGCCCTTATAGCAGTACCATGCTGTCTTGATTACTGAAACTTGGCAATAAAATTAGAAATCGGGAAATGTGAGTTCTCCAGCTTTGTTCTTCTTTTTCAGATTGTTTGGGTTATTATGGGTCCCTTGCATTTCCGTATGAATTTTAAGATCAGTTTGTTAATTTCTGCCAAAAAATTATTCTTTTCTGATGTTTGAGCCTTATCTATTCTCTTGTAAACTGTTAATATGTTTTACTTTATTAAGTAAAGTATACTTGTTAAGACCTTTGCTGATAGCATATTTTACAAGTGTGTTAAATCTTCCCTCCCTAGTTCAACCTGTAATAGCCTAGTTGTATAAATTATGTACATAAAGACAAAGGATAGAGGGTTGGAAAATTTGTTACAGATATAGCATAACACAGCTTGGTAATGAAAGAACCTATCTTTTGACTGTATATTCGTGTTCTAATGTGCTTCGTGAAGCACAAGATGTTAAATAGATTGGTAATTTTCATTGAGTTTTTCTATAATTATGTAAATGGATATAATGAATTTTAATGCCAAAATTGTTTTCAGGGAAATTAAATTGCTTTTTTATTCAGATGTTATGAAATGCAAAGTGCTGTTTTAATAGAGGAATTTGAATAAACCCATTATAATCATCCCAAACTCCAAAAGCAAATTTTTTTTTAACTTTTATTTTGCTTTTAACTTTTACAGAGTTTTGTTGTTTATAGATATGCATGTTCCCAGCTTAGTCATATGTATATCCCCCCCTTCCCACCCCTCCCGACCATCGTACAACACCCCTGAAGGATCCCCTCTTCTCACAGAGCAATGACTATAGCTATTTTCTTCATTTATGATAGTACAGGCCTTCATGCTGATCCTTTTACACCTCCCACCCTCTGTTTCTTCCCCACAATGTCCATATGTCCACTGTCCATGTTTGTCTTTCCGTCGCTTCACCACATGTGCCATCATCACCATCCTACTAGATTCCATATATATGTGTTAGTATACTGTATTTGTCCTCTTTCTGACTAGCAAATATTTTTGAATGAAAAAAATAGTTACTTTTAAGAGCGTAGAATTATAAACCCAGAGGATATTTCATATATGTCTAAGATTATGCTTGATTTCATAAAGAAATTGCCAGATCAAATAATTATTTAAGATGCTATTAATTAGTCTTAAATAAAAAAGCAGTTTTTACATACATAAATGTTAAAAATATTTTTCACAAAACTGTCAGTCATGATCCTTCCAAGAAAGTGAAAGACATTTAAGCTAGCAAGACAAACTCAAGCACTTGTGACCCAGACTGGTTTGCCTTTGAAACAGGTGGGACCTCCTGGAGCTACACAGGAAGAGGGGCACTAAGAACAGGCATGACGCGTGTTTGTGTATATGACCCAAAAGGAAAGAGGGATTAACATCTGCAACATGGTGCGTTAAAGAGGACACAGATTTTGAACTAAGTTGTCATTAAACTACTTAGAACTGACTGGACTTTTGTAATCGGGAAGGAGGGGGGGGGGGGAAATGTTAAACATTTGTTTTCCAAAGGGTGGAGGCATTTGGTAATATGCAACTGTGAATTACAAGAATACCACATGGGCATGAATGGGAAGAAGTTTCATTCCTATAATTAGAAATGTGATGTATTTTGCTCAGAAATGATCAGATTCAATAGGGGCTCAGGTACCAAGGCTGTGGGTCCATCATGCAACCTTTTCAAAGGAATTCAGTCAGTTCTGGTGCGTGTGAATGCATGCTAAGTTGCTTCAGTTGTGTCCGAGTCTTTGCAACCCCATGAACTGTGGCCCGCCAGGCTCCTCTGTCCATGGGATTTTCCAGGCAAGACTACTGGAGTGGGTTCCCATGTCCTCCTCCAGGGGATCTTCTCAACCCAGGGTTTGAACCCACGTCTCTTATGCCTCTTGATCGGCAAGTGGGTTCTTTACCACCTGCCACCTGGGAAGCCCATGTAAGGAAGGCAGAGGCCAAGATTTTCCCAATAGTATGTGGCCTGTGCTGGCTCATTTGGTTCCTACTCTTCCTGCTGGTGGTGACAAGGTTCCTCATGAAATCTTGAACATGAGTAGAAGGTGCTGAAAGTACTGGTACATTTGGTTGGCTTGGATAGGGGTGATATTTCTTATTGGGATTAATAGAAGCAGAATGAAACATTGTTCATTCAATTATTAATTGAAAAAAAAAAAAAAAAACCTACAGTATACTAGATCCTATGCTAGAATTTAGAGATGCAGGGATGACTGGGTCTTAAGGCTTCTGATCTGGAAGACCTACATTTGTAAAGGAACAAAGCTTGCTATTTCCAAATATCTCTTTGGCATGTGGATCATTTTGAAATAATCAAGGTTCAAAAGACTGAGGAGGGACTTTTGACCTTACCTTTAGCTGCCTAAAGATAATAGATAGAGGATTTGTTCCAGGAAGGGAAATGTCTCCATAGATAATTATAGTATAAACCAGGTATGTAGACAGAGAGGAATGCAGCAAAATCTGTTAAAATTCTTCTCTCTGTCCCAATGTCTCTGCATGACCTAACAAATCTTGGCTTATAAAATATTTGAAAACAAAGTTTGCTTTTCCATCTCCATGTTAATTGCCTTTCTCCCCTTTGATGTCCAAAATGCCTACCCCCAACATGTTTTCTCTTTAGCTGAAAATAGCACAATATTTGGGGTTTCAGCCACTTTAATGAGTTGCTCAGTTTTCCTGGGTCTTTCCCATGCATGCATGCTATAAACTTCTGCTTAACTTTCTCCTGTTAATTTGTTTCCTGTCAATTTAGTTCTTAGATCAACCAGAAGAACCTAGAAAGGTAGAGGAAATTCTTTTCTTTCCTAATCCCAGATTTCTGGAACAACGCTGCTATCTTGAGTGAAGAATTAAGGGAGGTAGGATGCATTTTGGGAGACAATGAATTTTATTTTGGAGATGGTGAGTTTGTGAAGCCAGTAGAGCATCTGAGTAGAGATACCTGAAAGGCAATTGGAATGATAGCTGAATCTCCAGAAAGGAGTCCAAATGGAAAGTCTAGATTTGTGAGTCATCATTTTACAGATGCTAATTGACATCACTGACATTGATAAAACCATGCTGAGATTCTATAGAGTAAGAGAGAAGGACTAGAGTTGAATCCTGGAGAATGCTTTAATTTCACTGGTGACATCTGATGAGTCCTATTGTCTGAATATACACTGTTCTCACATCATTGAATTTACATTTGAAAAGCATGAATAAACTCGCAAAACACATTCAAGAGGAAATTATCACAGCAATATAGACACAGGACACTTTGAAAGTAAAATGTAAAATTTGGGTCAATAATAAAATCCAAAGTATCTTCAGAATCAAAGAGGAAGTTAAAACATTGTTAAAGAAGTAACACAGATAAAATGGGTAGAGCTTCTAAACTCACAGTAGCTCTAATAATTTTTACTGTTCTTATGGGAACGATGGGGCATAACATTGGAAACTGAAACTGTTTGGAATGCATAGTTGAGATCAATATACAGAACATTCTGGTAACAAAAGAACAGTTCAAACATAAAAACTAGGAACATTAAGAGGTTATCTGGGATTCAGGTTTGTTGATGTCCTTGACTGAAAGTGGTAGTAGTTCAGTTGTGTCTGACTCCTGGTGGCCCCATGGACTGTAGCCCACCAGGCTTATCTGTCCATGGGATTCTCCAGGCAAGAATACTGAAGTGGGTAGCCATTCCCTTCTCCAGGGCATCTTCCCAACCCAGGAATTGAACCAGGGTCTCCTGCATTGCAGGCAGATTCTTTACCAGCTGAGTTAGTGACTGAGGTGGGTTGAATTGATAAACAGATCTCGGTTTTCAATGGCAGTATAATAGACTCCCTCAAAACTTAGTGACTTTAAACAATAGCAACTTAGTATTTCTCATGGATTTTCTGAATTGCCTCAACTCTGCTGGCTAGTTCTCCTAGATGTGGTGTTTCCTATATTCAGCTGAAATGACTGGGGCATGAATAGTCAGGTCTCTTCCTTCTCATTTAGTGACCTAACCTATGATTTTTTTTTTTTAGCCTGTGATTTTTAACTTGTCACCTGATTTTCCAAAAGGAAAAAGCTGAAATTACAAGTCTTTTTAAGGTCTTAAAGTTCTGGAGAATCCCATGGACAGATAAGCCTGGTAGGCTACAGTCCATGGGACTGCAAAGAGTCAGACACAACTGAACGACTGAAGTACTATGGCCATGTCAGGGTCTCTTGAACCCCAGGCCCCTCAGACGCCTTCTCAGCCCTACTGTTCAGGAAAAGTATGCTTGACTCTTCTCCTTCATGTACTGCCTACCAAAGGTTTGTGCTTCTTTCAAGGCCTTACTCAGGTCCTTTTTGTTTCATGGAGCCATCCATAAATGCCCCAGCCACATTGGTTGATTGGATCCTGTTTCTGAATGGCTGAATGAGTGGAGCCAGCAGTGGGGAGAGAATGTTGGGAGTGCAGAGGGAGGAACAGACTATTTATATGAAAACCTGTTAACAACTTCCTATAGTTAATCCAATGAAGTCAGTGCTTTGGATATAGATTCCCAGTGATTTGAACAATCCTCCACACCTCCCTCCCACCTCAGTCTCCCAAATGGCTTCTGAAATCCCTTCTCACCACAAGTTTTGAAGTTTCTTTTTTCTTTTGTTGGGGGGTGTGGGGGGGAGCGGGTTGGGGAGGGAGGGGGTGAGTGGGCCACTTCTATTGGTCTTTCATTTGTCTATTTTCATCTGTCTTTGTTCTTTGGCTCTTGTGGGCCTCCCATCGTGGTGGCCTCTGTTGTCGCAGAGCGCCGGCTCTGGGTGCACGCACGCCAGAGCTCCGGCTCGGTAATTGGACGCATCAGTCCAGCCGCTCTGCGACACGTGGGATCTTCCCAGACCAGGGATCGAACCGGCGCCCCTTGCACTGCAAGGTGGTGTCCTTACCCACTGGACCACCAGTGAAGCCCTTGAGGTTTCTTAATGAAGGGAATGTTATGAAAATTGACCATGTGGCTATTACAACCAGTTTTCACTGCTGCTTTTCAGTGCAAATTTGAAAATGATTATTTGTCCCAACAACCTTGTAGAAGTCCATTTCAAAAAATGCTGTGGACCATAATTATAGTCATCAGAGGTAGACTACAGATTTGGCTTTCCTTTGACTTCTCTGGCATTGATGAATATTGTTGAAAATGCTGCACATTGTAAGCCATCTTATCTTAGATCCTCTCAGGAGGGTGCAATATGGTACATCTCTAAAACTTGACTTTTGAAGGAGCCATTGACATCTTTGGATGCTACAAAAGTTCTTTGACTAAATTTTGAATGACTTACCAACCCACAATTCATTCATTCATTCAACAGATAATTATTGAATATACCACATAATCAATACTCTTATGCTGTTTGTAGACACCAATATAGAAAAGGCACAGCCTCTGCCTTTAGGAATCCTCCAGTCTAATGGTGGTAGTATGATATGTGCACAAATAACCATAATATATATGTGGAAAGGAATATAAAGCATAAAGGAAAAGGGACTATAAACAATGTTCAGCTAAAGTTTTGGGACTGACAAATCACCACTGTTTGGAAGGATTATGGAAGACTTTTGACACACTCATGGTTTTGAGACACTACTCTTTAGTGGTTTTACTGCCCTCTAACTATTTTTTCTCTGCCTCTTCAGTTGCACCTTCCATCTGTGGAGTTCTTAAGGCTCAGTTCAGACCTTCCTCTCTTCTCACTATATCCTTTCCTTCTGAACAATCTCATCTATGCCCATGACTTCAGTAATTATCAATAAACCCATAATGAGAGGCCACACTTATGATCATCAATACTGAATCTCATTTTCTGATGAATGACACTATTGTCCATCCATTGCCACAAGTCAGAAACCCAGGAGTCATCTTGGCCACTTCCCTTCATTTTCCATTCTGGTCTGTCATCAAGCCCTACCAATGGCATCCTCTAAATACCTCTCAGATTCATCTCCTTTCTTCTATCTCCACAGCCAGCTTCTTAGATCAAACTAGAACTATCACCCAGATCAATGTACTAGACTCATAACTGGTCTCCCAGTGTCTAGCCAGGTCCTTTCCAGTCTAGTCTCTGCAGTGAAGCCAGTATGATCTTTTCAGAATGTGAATTTGATGACATCACCCTTCTATTTCTCAGCTTTCAAGTCCTTCAGTAACTTTCCATTGCTCTGGTAAACATATACCACAAAGACTTACGTAATTGCAGCCTTGTCTTCCTCTCCACTCTGTCTCAGAGTACTTCCTTATTATTCCCTATGTTGTGGCCACAGTGATCTGTTTTCAGTTCTCTGAAAACACCATACATTTTCTATAACAGGGTCTTTTTACACGTTGCCCACCCCCCACCCCCAGCCCCCACCTCGCCCTCTGTCCCCACTGCTTCATAAATCTTACTGTTGTTTAGGTCCCAGCTCAAGTGTTGCTTCCCCAGGGAAGACTTCCCTAGATTACTGTCCTTTACATTCATTGCTTTATCAGTAAGTCCCTTACACACAAACATTCAAGTTGCGAACTTTCCAAGATGTGAACGTGCGTTTACAAGTCCAGTCAAGTCAGGCCTAAGTGAAGTTGTAGCTTGCCCTCCATCTCCTATTACTTTGATCCTTTAGCTCTACCATCTTAAACCTCTTCCTCCTCCAGTCAGTAACTCTTCTTGCCTGTTCACTCAGTGCCAGCCCCTTTATGCCCGCTATTGTAATGTGCTACTAAATTTCTCAAGGTACTATACTGTAAGATTAATTTTTTCCTTTATTTTATTGTTTTGTACTTATTATGTAAAAATATTATAAATGTATTACAATACAGTACTATATAGCCGATTATGTTGGCTGGGTACATAGGCTAACTTTGACTTGCAAATTGGACTTAATAGATGCACTCTCAAAAGATAACTCATCCAAGCACTCATTCCAGCTATAATCATGTAATTATTTGACCATGAGCCCCATGAGAGCAAGTGCCAACTGGCAGTGTGCACAATAAATGCTTGTTGATGAATGTGTAGCATTTGGTTTTGATGACGTGGATATTGTCTCAGATTCATCTCCTTTCTTCTATCTCCACAGCCAGCTTCTTAGATCAAACTAGAACTATCACCCAGATCAATGTACTAGACTCATAACTGGTCTCCCAGTGTCTAGCCAGGTCCTTTCCAGTCTAGTCTCTGCAGTGAAGCCAGTATGATCTTTTCAGAATGTGAATTTGATGACATCACCCTTCTATTTCTCAGCTTTCAAGTCCTTCAGTAACTTTCCATTGCTCTGGTAAACATATACCACAAAGACTTACGTAATTGCAGCCTTGTCTTCCTCTCCACTCTGTCTCAGAGTACTTCCTTATTATTCCCTATGTTGTGGCCACAGTGATCTGTTTTCAGTTCTCTGAAAACACCATACATTTTCTATAACAGGGTCTTTTTACACGTTGCCCACCCCCCACCCCCCCAGCCCCCCACCTCGCCCTCTGTCCCCACTGCTTCATAAATCTTACTGTTGTTTAGGTCCCAGCTCAAGTGTTGCTTCCCCAGGGAAGACTTCCCTAGATTACTGTCCTTTACATTCATTGCTTTATCAGTAAGTCCCTTACACACAAACATTCAAGTTGCGAACTTTCCAAGATGTGAACGTGCGTTTACAAGTCCAGTCAAGTCAGGCCTAAGTGAAGTTGTAGCTTGCCCTCCATCTCCTATTACTTTGATCCTTTAGCTCTACCATCTTAAACCTCTTCCTCCTCCAGTCAGTAACTCTTCTTGCCTGTTCACTCAGTGCCAGCCCCTTTATGCCCGCTATTGTAATGTGCTACTAAATTTCTCAAGGTACTATACTGTAAGATTAATTTTTTCCTTTATTTTATTGTTTTGTACTTATTATGTAAAAATATTATAAATGTATTACAATACAGTACTATATAGCCGATTATGTTGGCTGGGTACATAGGCTAACTTTGACTTGCAAATTGGACTTAATAGATGCACTCTCAAAAGATAACTCATCCAAGCACTCATTCCAGCTATAATCATGTAATTATTTGACCATGAGCCCCATGAGAGCAAGTGCCAACTGGCAGTGTGCACAATAAATGCTTGTTGATGAATGTGTAGCATTTGGTTTTGATGACGTGGAGATTGGCAGGGAGGAGAGAGAAAAGGTATTGGATCCTGAACAAGGGGTCATTAAAGATCCAGAGACAGGAAAGTGTGTGGGATCGTGTATGTAAAAGCAAATCATGTTTAAAGGGTATTTTTAGTAACTCTTGACTCAAATGGTATCACAATCACTGTTCAAATAGTTGCATGATAGTTCACTGTTTATATATACATAAATACAAATACATATACATCATTTCCCCCACCGTTCCCCTATTGGATAATTAGGTTGTTTCCAGTACTTTCATTAGCATAAAGAGCACTATAGTGAAGGCATGTATATATTTCTGTGCTATGTTCTGTAGTTTGTGCTTTTCTCTACATGACTCCATGAGTACAAGCAAGCTATTCAGGACTTTCTTAGGGTCACATTTGCTTAAAAAAAAAACCCTCTGTATAGTGCCATAAAACGATAAATACAGTGGTTGGTCAGTAAAAATTGCTAACTTTATTGATAAGGAGTTATCACACTTAAACAGTCATCTCATTGTAAATCTACCAAGTGTCCTAATATTTTGGAAATGCGCCAAGTGTATTTCAAGACATCATCTTGAAACTACTGGGCAAAAGCAGGAGACTGTGTAGGAAGGATGAGAAATAGCTTAGTATGTGAAAAGAGAATGCAGTAGCCAAAGGGCAATGATTAATAGTAATTAGTAAATATCAAAAGCAAATACGGATAAGACGTAATGACGGTGCCAGAGATAAGGTGGGTAAAGTGAAAGTAAATGATCCAGTGACTGTTCAAGAGCCGTTTGATCAAGTTGACTGGAAAGAATGGCACACAGTTTGCACTGTAAGTTAAATCATAAAGATGAAGATTAAAGATTGAACGCTGTGTTTAACATCCCCATCAGTTGTGTGGTCAGTAGATGATGGGTGATCAAGTGAACAACCATCCCAGTAAAAAAACAGTAGCTCTGAATCTCACTAAACAATGAGATGGACACTTTGAGCAAGGTGATTGAGCAAGATTTTCCAAAAGTAAAATCAGCCCTTCATGGTCATTTATGAACTTGAGCAGTACTTGACTTTTCTCATATTGGCAACACAAAATTCATGGACAATGCAGGAAAGCTTACTCCACTGTGTATCAGTCCAGTAACCCTTTGTTGTGAAATATGTGATATGAAAAGCCCTGGACTCTTGTTCGAGTTTTTAAAACCTCAGGAGATCATTCTGAAGTGTGTGTGTGTTTGTACTTAGTCACTGAGTCATGTCCGATTCTCTGCTGCCCCAGGGACTATAGCCCACAAGGCTCCTCTGCCCATGGAATTTTCCAGGCAAGAATACTGGAGGGGATTGCCATTTCCTTTTCCAGGAGATCTTCCAGACCTAGGAATCAAACCCATTTCTCTTGTCTCTCCTGCATTGGCTGGTGGATTCTTTATTGCTAGTGCCACCGAGTGATCAGACATACCTATTTGTGCTATCTCATTTTAGAATTTGTGGAGCCATCAGGTAAGTGCAACATTTTCCCCACATTGTAAATAATATATTTTTTCTAATTATAAAAATGCCACCTGATTTTTGAAAAAATGAAAGGTATGAGACACTTCAAAGAAGTAGAATCATCCTATACCCCACCATAATCAATCTAGTCATCCAAGGGCCATTTTGGGGTGTTTATTATCTTTTAAAATGCATTTGTAGAACAGGGTTGAGATTGTACAGTGTATGACATAGAACATCTGTTTCCACTCTAAATTTACTTTATCCACCAAAGAGCAAGATATATTATGAAAACTGTGATCTAAATCAAATAAATAGTGTTTGATAAAATCAGGATAGTAATTTCCTGTTTTGTCTAAGTTCCAATATACCCCTTTCCTTTTTCATCCTGTTTTAATAAGCCTTGAATATCCTTGACTCCTTTCTTCCCTTCCAAATTTCCTCCTCCTCCTTGACTATGCCTGTCTGTATTTTTGCTTCTCTATTATCCACTAAATTCAAAATTTATTTACATAATGTTTTTTTTCTGATTTTTAGTAATTGTATGTGTTGTATCACCTTACTTTTTAAGGGCAGAGGAAATCCATTATACAGTTTTTACAATTGTCCTAGCGAGCATTTTCCAAAAGTAAAATCAGCCCTTCATGGTCATTTATGAACTTGAGCAGTACTTGACTTTTCTCATATTGGCAACACAAAATTCATGGACAATGCAGGAAAGCTTACTCCACTGTGTATCAGTCCAGTAACCCTTTGTTGTGAAATATGTGATATGAAAAGCCCTGGACTCTTGTTCGAGTTTTTAAAACCTCAGGAGATCATTCTGAAGTGTGTGTGTGTTTGTACTTAGTCACTGAGTCATGTCCGATTCTCTGCTGCCCCAGGGACTATAGCCCACAAGGCTCCTCTGCCCATGGAATTTTCCAGGCAAGAATACTGGAGGGGATTGCCATTTCCTTTTCCAGGAGATCTTCCAGACCTAGGAATCAAACCCATTTCTCTTGTCTCTCCTGCATTGGCTGGTGGATTCTTTATTGCTAGTGCCACCGAGTGATCAGACATACCTATTTGTGCTATCTCATTTTAGAATTTGTGGAGCCATCAGGTAAGTGCAACATTTTCCCCACATTGTAAATAATATATTTTTTCTAATTATAAAAATGCCACCTGATTTTTGAAAAAATGAAAGGTATGAGACACTTCAAAGAAGTAGAATCATCCTATACCCCACCATAATCAATCTAGTCATCCAAGGGCCATTTTGGGGTGTTTATTATCTTTTAAAATGCATTTGTAGAACAGGGTTGAGATTGTACAGTGTATGACATAGAACATCTGTTTCCACTCTAAATTTACTTTATCCACCAAAGAGCAAGATATATTATGAAAACTGTGATCTAAATCAAATAAATAGTGTTTGATAAAATCAGGATAGTAATTTCCTGTTTTGTCTAAGTTCCAATATACCCCTTTCCTTTTTCATCCTGTTTTAATAAGCCTTGAATATCCTTGACTCCTTTCTTCCCTTCCAAATTTCCTCCTCCTCCTTGACTATGCCTGTCTGTATTTTTGCTTCTCTATTATCCACTAAATTCAAAATTTATTTACATAATGTTTTTTTTCTGATTTTTTAGTAATTGTATGTGTTGTATCACCTTACTTTTTAAGGGCAGAGGAAATCCATTATACAGTTTTTACAATTGTCCTAGCGAGCATTGAACAGTCAGGCACATAGTAGGTGCTAAAGAAGTATCTAGTGTGTGTGTGCTAAGTCACTTCAGCTGTGTCTGACTCTTTGCGACTCTATGGCCTGCAGCCTACCAGGCCCATCTGTCCATGGGATTTTCCTGGCAAGATTATTGGAGTGGGTTTCCATTTTCTTTTCCAAGGGATCTTCCCAACCCAGGGATCGAATCTGTGTCTCTTACATCTCCTGCACTGGCATTGGTAGGCAGGTTCTTTACCAGTAGTGCCACCTGAGAAGCCCCAAAGAAGCATCTAGAGTTAATGTTTTAGCAAATAGTTGCATGGGAAGATATAATAGTCAAACCATCCAGACGTATGCAGACAAAGAAAAACTATAGCTGCACTACCCAATATGGTTGCCACTAAATGAGATGTGCTCTATGTGTGACATACTACACACTACATTTTGAAGACTTAGTGTGTAAAAAAACATAAAACATCTTTGGATTTTAAGTTGATTGCTTGTTTTTTTATTATTATTTATTTATTTTGGGCGGGGGTTGGGTTGGGGAGGGAGGGGAGCGGGCGGGCCACTTCCATTGGTCTTTCATTTCTCCACTTTCATCCGTCTTTGTTCTTTGGCTCCTGTGGGCCTCCCCTTGCGGTGGCATCTGTCACTGCAGAGCTCCGGCTCTGGGCGCATGCGCTCCAGAGCTCCGGCTCGGTAACTGGACACATCAGTCCAGCTGCTCCGCGGCACGCGGGATCCTCCCAGGCCAGGGATCGAACCGGCGCCCCTTGCACTGCAAGGTGGTGTCCTTACCCACTGGACCACCAGGGGAAGCCCGATTGCTTGTTTAAATGATAATATTTTGGATATATTGAGTCACCTCTTACCTTTTTAAATGTGCTACTAGAAAATGTAAAATTAGATGTATGGTTTGTTTTACTTATAGATAGATAGACATAATGCTGTCTTATATGGCATCAGAATGTAATGTTTGAGATCATTCTTTACAGGGCAGAAATTCATTATACAGTTTTTACAATTGTCCTAGCGAGCATTGAACAGTCAGGCACATAGTAGGTGCTAAAGAAGTATCTAGTGTGTGTGCGTTAAGTCACTTCAGCTGTGTCTGACTCTTTGCGACTCTATGGCCTGCAGCCTACCAGGCCCATCTGTCCATGGGATTTTCCTGGCAAGATTATTGGAGTGGGTTTCCATTTTCTTTTCCAAGGGATCTTCCCAACCCAGGGATCGAATCTGTGTCTCTTACATCTCCTGCACTGGCATTGGTAGGCAGGTTCTTTACCAGTAGTGCCACCTGAGAAGCCCCAAAGAAGCATCTAGAGTTAATGTTTTAGCAAATAGTTGCATGGGAAGATATAATAGTCAAACCATCCAGACGTATGCAGACAAAGAAAAACTATAGCTGCACTACCCAATATGGTTGCCACTAAATGAGATGTGCTCTATGTGTGACATACTACACACTACATTTTGAAGACTTAGTGTGTAAAAAAACATAAAACATCTTTGGATTTTAAGTTGATTGCTTGTTTTTTTATTATTATTTATTTATTTTGGGCGGGGGTTGGGTTGGGGAGGGAGGGGAGCGGGCGGGCCACTTCCATTGGTCTTTCATTTCTCCACTTTCATCCGTCTTTGTTCTTTGGCTCCTGTGGGCCTCCCCTTGCGGTGGCATCTGTCACTGCAGAGCTCCGGCTCTGGGCGCATGCGCTCCAGAGCTCCGGCTCGGTAACTGGACACATCAGTCCAGCTGCTCCGCGGCACGCGGGATCCTCCCAGGCCAGGGATCGAACCGGCGCCCCTTGCACTGCAAGGTGGTGTCCTTACCCACTGGACCACCAGGGGAAGCCCGATTGCTTGTTTAAATGATAATATTTTGGATATATTGAGTCACCTCTTACCTTTTTAAATGTGCTACTAGAAAATGTAAAATTAGATGTATGGTTTGTTTTACTTATAGATAGATAGACATAATGCTGTCTTATATGGCATCAGAATGTAATGTTTGAGATCATTCTTTCTACAGGGCAGAAATTCATTATACTTCTACTAGACAAAATGAATTGGCATTTCAGTGGAGAGCAATTAATTTGCATTATTTATAGTTTTCTACAAATTCTACCCTTAAAGAATTGTGAAATAGCCCAGTCAATGTAATGACAATCCATCAAAGGTGCACACCTGTATTGAATTAAATAATCCTGGGAGGGTTGGCTGTAAAATACTCAGCACTCCCTCCACTGAAAGGACGTTCAGTTATCTTTTGCCTGTTACCAAGTCTTTGACAAGTTTTCCAAAGAGCATCTTTGTTTATTCTTTTGTTCCTGTTTTAAGTGATTGTAATACAATTATTTTTCTTTACTAGTTAATATGTACAAAATATATTTGCAAAATGCACACTTAAGCTAAAATCCAATGCTTTGGGACTTATGAAGTTCCTAATAGTAAAGTTAAAATGTTAAGAGTAAGACAAGACTTTAGGAAATGTATGGAATAGAATTGAACACATTTGGAATGATTGAAAATACTAGAATTAAGTAGTAGCATTTTGTCATGATCTCTTAACTTACCACACTGTTGTTGAAAGGAATATAATTATAATGGAATGAAAACCAGATTCTTGTCTACTTTTTAACTAGCTGGAAACGAAGCCTAACTATTGGTTGACTGGATTTAGTATAACTTTTTCATTCCTTTTTAAAAAATTTATTTATTTTTAATTAGAGGGTAATTGCCTTAAAATGTATTGATTTCTGCCATACATCAATGTAAATCAGCCATAGGTATACGTATATCCCCTCTCTTTGGAGCCTCCCACCCTTCTAGGTAGTCATAGAGCACTGGGCTGAACTCTGCATCATACAGTAAATTCCTTTATTTTACGTACGGTTATATATGCTTCAGTGCTACTTTCTTAATTCATCCCACCCTCTTTTTCCCTCACTGTGTCTACAAGTCTGTTCTCTATGCATTTCTTTTGCTGCCCTACAAATAAGCTCATCACTGCCATTTTTCTAGATTCCATACATATGCGTAAATATACAATATTTGTTTTTCTAATTTACTTCACTCTGTATAACAGTATCGAGGTTCATCCACTTCACTGGAATTGACTCAAATTTGTTCCTTTAATGTCTGAGTAAAGAATCTACCAGCCAGTGCAGGAGATGCAGTCACGGGTTTGATTCCTAGGTCAGGAAGATCTCCTGGAGGAGGAAATGGCAACCCCCTCCAGTATTCTTGCCTAGAAAATTCCATGAACAGAAGAGCCTGGTGGGCTACAGTCCATGGAGTTACAAAGAGTCGGACACAACTTAGTGACTGAGCACACATACATGTACCACAGCTTCTTTATCCATTCATCTGTCGATGGACATCTAGGTTGCTTCCATGTTCTAGCTGTTGTAAATAATCTTGCAATGAACAGTGGGGTGCATGTGTCTTTCTTAATTTTGTTTTCCTCAGGGTATATGCATAGTAGTAGGATTGCTGGGTCATATGGTGATTTTATTCCTCGTTTTTTAAGGAATCTCCATACTGTCTTCTATAGTGGCTGTATCAATTTACATTCCCACCAACAGTGTGAGAGGATTCCCTTTTCTCCACACCCTCTTTAGCATTTATTGTTTGTGATCTTTTTGATGATGGCCATTCTGACTGGTGTGAGGTGATATCTCATTGTAGTTTTGATATGCATTTCTTGAATAATAAACAGTGTTGTGCATTTTTTCATGTGTTTATTAGTCATCTGTATTGTCCGTTTTTTGATTGGGTTGCTTGTTTTTCGGATAGTGCGCTGCCTGAACTGCTTATATATTTTGGAGATTAATCCTTTGTCAGTTGTTTCATTTGCAATTATTTTCTCCCATTCTGACATTCCTTATTTTTGTTTATTCAAAGTGCTATTTCTTTTTAAAGGAAACAAATTCTTCTGTTTAAATCAAAGGACTTCAGAGACAGACTTGGAAAAAACAATAGAAAACCAGTTTTACAATTCTAAATTTATTCACTTTGCTAGAGATTGATAAAAATTAATTGTTGAATGTTGCAAAATGGAACCCACTATGGAGTGGGTAGGAAAAGTTGAAATTTTGATATTATAATTTCTAACATTAAAAATATATAATATTTGTTTTTCTAATTTACTTCACTCTGTATAACAGTATCGAGGTTCATCCACTTCACTGGAATTGACTCAAATTTGTTCCTTTAATGTCTGAGTAAAGAATCTACCAGCCAGTGCAGGAGATGCAGTCACGGGTTTGATTCCTAGGTCAGGAAGATCTCCTGGAGGAGGAAATGGCAACCCCCTCCAGTATTCTTGCCTAGAAAATTCCATGAACAGAAGAGCCTGGTGGGCTACAGTCCATGGAGTTACAAAGAGTCGGACACAACTTAGTGACTGAGCACACATACATGTACCACAGCTTCTTTATCCATTCATCTGTCGATGGACATCTAGGTTGCTTCCATGTTCTAGCTGTTGTAAATAATCTTGCAATGAACAGTGGGGTGCATGTGTCTTTCTTAATTTTGTTTTCCTCAGGGTATATGCATAGTAGTAGGATTGCTGGGTCATATGGTGATTTTATTCCTCGTTTTTTAAGGAATCTCCATACTGTCTTCTATAGTGGCTGTATCAATTTACATTCCCACCAACAGTGTGAGAGGATTCCCTTTTCTCCACACCTCTTTAGCATTTATTGTTTGTGATCTTTTTGATGATGGCCATTCTGACTGGTGTGAGGTGATATCTCATTGTAGTTTTGATATGCATTTCTTGAATAATAAACAGTGTTGTGCATTTTTTCATGTGTTTATTAGTCATCTGTATTGTCCGTTTTTTGATTGGGTTGCTTGTTTTTCGGATAGTGCGCTGCCTGAACTGCTTATATATTTTGGAGATTAATCCTTTGTCAGTTGTTTCATTTGCAATTATTTTCTCCCATTCTGACATTCCTTATTTTTGTTTATTCAAAGTGCTATTTCTTTTTAAAGGAAACAAATTCTTCTGTTTAAATCAAAGGACTTCAGAGACAGACTTGGAAAAAACAATAGAAAAACCAGTTTTACAATTCTAAATTTATTCACTTTGCTAGGAGATTGATAAAAATTAATTGTTGAATGTTGCAAAATGGAACCCACAACCTATGGAGTGGGTAGGAAAAGTTGAAATTTTGATATTATAATTTCTAACATTAAAAATATATAAAGGGCTTCCCTGGTGGTCCAGTGGGTAAGGACACCGCCTTGCAGTGCAAGGGGCGCCGGTTCGATCCCTGGCCTAGGAAGATCTCACATGCCATGGAGCGGCTGGACTGATGTGTCCAATTACTGAGCCAGAGCTCTGGGGCACATGCGCCCAGAGCCAGTGCTCTGTGACAACAGAGGCCACTGCGATGGGAGGCCCACACAGGCCAAAGAACAAAGATGGATGAAAATAGAGAAATGAAAGACCAATAGAAGTGGCCCACCCCTCCCCACCCCACCCCCAAATATATATATAAAGAAAATTTTGATTTTAATTATCAGTTTAAACTTGTCTTAGATGAAAAAGGATTATAGCTGGCTGAGAAGGGATTATAGGTGATAACTTTAATTTCAAATATTTTAAAAACATCTAAAATTTTAAGTAGATTGTTCCTCAGAGTTGATTCTTCCAATCTCGATTTAATATTGGGATGCATTTCCCCTCCTCCTCTGGCCCAGATCCATGCCATTTACAGAGGCTTGCTGACGGTGGTTTGAGGGGAGGGAATGACTAGCAGGTCTTACTCTTGCCTTCCTCAGGCCACCCTTTCTCTGTACCCAGGACTCTGGCTCAGGTCCTCTGGATTGGAATGACCTTGGAATTGAGGGCAAGTATTTGTGTTAGCAGTTAGGGACCAAAGGGCAAAAGCGTCTTAAGACTTTGCTTTTCCGCTTACCTCTTAAGAGTCAGACTTTCCTGTAGAAATTGGCCTGGAACTTCCCCCCAATGTTTTTACATCTGTAATGGTTTAAAAAATTAAATTTAATTCTTAAAGCTTATTTTGATGAATGTTATGACTGAATTCCCATTGAACAATTCTGTAAAAATTAGAATTACATATAATCTAATCACTATTAAAACTGTCTAACATTGATACAATACACCATTATAAGGGTTTTCCTGAAGGCATCTACTTAATGCATTCTGTCAGTAGTCAGTTTTCTTGTCAGTCCCTTTCTCTATGTATTTAAGATAATTTAATAATTGCTTTTTAACATAAAATTAACAGTATTAACAGTCATTATTGCAGCATTTCACTCTTGCACTAGAAAATGTGTATTTTCTAGAGAAATGTTTTTAAAATCCTTTTTCCACGTTAAAATTGACATATTTCCTTTTTATTATTGAATTGTGAGAGTTCTTTACATATTCTAGATACCAGTCCCTTGTTAGATACATGATGTGTAAAAAATGTTTTCCAATTCCGTGGGTTGTCTTTTGACTCTTTGGATTTGCAGCACAGGAGTTTTGAATTTGAATATAGTCTAATTTATCAGTTTTTTCTTTTGTTATTTATGCTTTTGATGTCAGATCTAAAAAATCATTGCCTATGCATGATTGGCTTTTAATGTCTCCTAAAGGACATAGAAAAGGCTGAGCAAGCATTTGCAATAATAATGTAATTTTGTGTGTGTGTTTTAAGTGGATTTTATTTTTTAGACTGGTTTTAGGTTCACAGCAAAACTTACAGGAATGTACAGAGATTCCACATACACCGCTTTCCCCACACATGCCCAGCCTCTCCTACTATCAACATCCCTCACCAGAGAGGTACATTTGTCACAATCATTGAACATGCGCTGACACACCCTCATCACCCAAAGTCCATAATTTACACTGTGCTTCCCTCTTGCTGTGGTACATTCTTTGGATTTCAACAAATGTATGATGACATGCATCCGTCACTATAATATACAGAGTATTTTCACTGCCCTAAACATTCTCTCTGTTCTACCTACTTATCCTTTCCTCCTGCCCCCAGCTCTTGACAGCCATTCATCTCTTTATCATCTCCATAGTTTTGCCTTTTTTCAGAATACCATGTAGCTGGAATTATTTGGTATGCAGCCTTTTCAGACTGGTTTCCTTCTCTTTTTTTTTTTTTTAAGGTTTTATTTTACTTTTAACTTTACAGAGCTTTGTTGTTTACAGATATGCATGTTCCCAGATTAGTCATATGTATATTCCCCCCATCCCACCCCTCCAGACCCAATAATTTCTTAAGTGTCTATTAATACTTTATGTTAGGCACTTTTCTGGGTGCTAGGGATTAACTAGTGAACAAAACAGACAAAAAAACCCTCCCTGTTCTCTCAAGGAGTTTAAATTCTGGTTTGAAAAACAGATAGCAAGCAACTTTAATTAAAAAAATATATAAAATATTGATGTTTTAAGTTAGAAAAATAAGCAAATAAAAGGAATAAGTGTGTGCGTATGTAAAGGATGTTGATATTTTAATGTAATGTGATCAGGAAGACATTGAATAGATACTTAAAAGAGGTGAAGGAGCAAGCCCAGTATATGACCAGGGAAAATGTTCCAGGAAGATTGGAAACAAGTGAAAAGGCCATGAGGCTGATAAGAGCTTGGTGCTTTCAAAACACAGTCAAAACTCCAGTTGTGTCTGGGGCAGAAGGGGGAGAGAAATGGGAGATGAAGTCAGAGAGATAAGAGGGGCTAGATCATACAGGGGGGTTGAGTAATTGTAAAAATTTCCTCCCCATTTCTACAGGAGATAGGGGACCCCCAGAAAGGTTTTGGTAGAAGGATAATATGATCTGTCTGACTTTGTTTTTTCATAGGATCACTCAGGCTGAAGCAGGGTGAGGGTAGAAGCAGAGACACTAGATTAACTATCTAGGCAAGAGATGATAACGGCTTACATTAGGCCACAACAGGATATTGAGAAGCCATAGAATCCTAGCTAGACTTTTTAGGGTGTGGCTAACTATGTTTGCTGACAGATAGCATGTGGGGCCTAAGACAAAAAAAGGAGTCAAGGAAGTCCTGAGCAGCCAGAAGGGTGTGGGTATCATTAACAGAGATGGGAAGACTGCAGACATGTGTCTGGGGGGTACCAGCATGGGCTCCATTGTAATCACCTTAAGTCTGCAGGGTCTATTAGACATACAGATGGAGGGGTTGTGGGCAATTGAGAAATGATAAGGAAATGGCAGGGCATGCTGAGAAGAAGAGAGGCTAGAAAGGTATTGAAAAACCATGAGTGTCTTGGAAGTCAAGTGACCCATCTTCAAGGAGGAAGGTAGATCAATAGAGTATAAGCATGATTGGCCAAATGAGCTGAAGCCAGTTACTACCCTAATAATTTCTTAAGTGTCTATTAATACTTTATGTTAGGCACTTTTCTGGGTGCTAGGGATTAACTAGTGAACAAAACAGACAAAAAAACCCTCCCTGTTCTCTCAAGGAGTTTAAATTCTGGTTTGAAAAACAGATAGCAAGCAACTTTAATTAAAAAAATATATAAAATATTGATGTTTTAAGTTAGAAAAATAAGCAAATAAAAGGAATAAGTGTGTGCGTATGTAAAGGATGTTGATATTTTAATGTAATGTGATCAGGAAGACATTGAATAGATACTTAAAAGAGGTGAAGGAGCAAGCCCAGTATATGACCAGGGAAAATGTTCCAGGAAGATTGGAAACAAGTGAAAAGGCCATGAGGCTGATAAGAGCTTGGTGCTTTCAAAACACAGTCAAAACTCCAGTTGTGTCTGGGGCAGAAGGTGGAGAGAAATGGGAGATGAAGTCAGAGAGATAAGAGGGGCTAGATCATACAGGGGGGTTGAGTAATTGTAAAAATTTCCTCCCCATTTCTACAGGAGATAGGGGACCCCCAGAAAGGTTTTGGTAGAAGGATAATATGATCTGTCTGACTTTGTTTTTTCATAGGATCACTCAGGCTGAAGCAGGGTGAGGGTAGAAGCAGAGACACTAGATTAACTATCTAGGCAAGAGATGATAACGGCTTACATTAGGCCACAACAGGATATTGAGAAGCCATAGAATCCTAGCTAGACTTTTTAGGGTGTGGCTAACTATGTTTGCTGACAGATAGCATGTGGGGCCTAAGACAAAAAAAGGAGTCAAGGAAGTCCTGAGCAGCCAGAAGGGTGTGGGTATCATTAACAGAGATGGGAAGACTGCAGACATGTGTCTGGGGGGTACCAGCATGGGCTCCATTGTAATCACCTTAAGTCTGCAGGGTCTATTAGACATACAGATGGAGGGGTTGTGGGCAATTGAGAAATGATAAGGAAATGGCAGGGCATGCTGAGAAGAAGAGAGGCTAGAAAGGTATTGAAAAACCATGAGTGTCTTGGAAGTCAAGTGACCCATCTTCAAGGAGGAAGGTAGATCAATAGAGTATAACGCCAATGATTGGCCAAATGAGCTGAAGCCAGACAACTTACCTCTGGATCTAGCAGTGTAGTGACCCGCGCCCGCGGCGCCCGCGGCTCCTCACGGCGGCGGGTTCCGGCGGCTCCTCCTGGCTTTCTTCTCTTAGTAGCATGCATTTAAGCTTCCTCCATATCTTTTCATTGCTTGATAGCTGATTTCTTTTTGTAGCTAAATCATATTCCACTATTAGGATTTTTCTGGTTCATCCATTCACCTACTGAAGGACATCTTGCTTGCTTCTGAGTTTGGGCAGTTATAAATTAACCTGCTATAAATATCTGCAGGTTTTTGTGTAGAGATAAGTTTTTGAATACTTTGGGTAAATACCAAAAGACTATTGCCAGATCATTTGGAGAGCATGTTTAGTTTTACAAGAAACTCCCAAACAGTCTTCAAAGTTTTGCAACTCCACCAGCAGTAAATGGGGAGTTCCCTTTGCTTCATTTTCTTATCAGCATTTGGCGTGGTTGGTATTCTGGACTTTGGCTGTTCTAGTAGGTGTATAGTGCTATCTCGTTGTTTTAATTTGCAGTTCCCTAAAGACATAGAATGTTGAGCATCTTTTCGTATGCTTGTTTGCCATCTGTCTATCTTCTTTTATGAGGTATCCATTCAGATCTTTTGCCTATTTTTTAATTGTCCATTTAATTGGGCTGTTCATTTTCTTATTGTTGGGTTTTAAGAGATCTTTGTATATTTTGGATAATAGTCTTTATCAGAGATATCTTTTGCAAATATTTTCTCCTAGTCTATGGCTTGTCTTCTCATTGTCCTGATGTGACTGTTGTTTTGCTGAATCATTCACTTTACATTCCTTTATGAAGTACCTACTGTGGTCCAGGTTCTCCACAAGGCTGTGGGGATATAAAAGTGATTCATATATAATCTTGCTGTTAGGTGCTCTTAGCCTAATGGAGAAGAAGGACAAATGACAATAAATAGGTGATTAGAACATCCTTTTAAGATAAACCATCTCAGGCTTATTGAAAAGGATACTGAGACATGAAAAGGATTGACAACAGGTGAAGGCGGATAGGGCCTGCTGGTGCAGAGAACACTTCATCAATATGAGATAGTAAGTTATCGTTAGTATCATTATTAGCTACTACTGTTATGCTAGCAGTTTGTCTAAGCCAAAGGTAGGCAAACTATAGTGATGGGCCAGATTTGGTGTGCCACCTGCCGTTATAAATAAAATTTTGTTGGGACACACTCATGCTCATTGATTCACAGTGTCTGTGGCTACTTGTGTGTAACAGTGACAGCATAGTTGTAACAGGCAGTCTGGTCCACAAAGCCTCAAATATTTCCTTAATATTAGGCTGATTACAGAAGAAGTTTGCTCATCCTTGCTCTAAGCAGAAATTCATTGGAAAAGGCTTATACCCAGTCTTTCTCTCTCTCTCTCTTTTTTTTTTTGGCCACTTCTATTGGTCTTTCATTTATTTTTGTTCCTGTATGGGCCTCCCATCGTAGTGGCCTCTGTCACTGCAGACCACCGGCTCTGGGTGCATGCACTCCAGAGCTTTGGCTTGGTAGCTGGACACATCGGTCCAGCTGCTCCATGGCACATCAGATCTTCCCAGGCCAGGGATCAAACCATCACCCCTTGCACTGCAAGGCAGTGTCCTTACCCACTGGACCACCAGGGAAGCCCTATCTTTTCTTTTTTGAAGCATTGCTAATTTGGGTGCACCTGGCAATTATTTATATGTAATTTTGTCTGTTTCTCTGAGTTTCCCCATGATTTCTGTTTTTGAAATCTCAATTAATTTTCATCTGACAATTCTGCATAATTGATTTAAAGTATAAATGATAACCCACTCAACTTCCCAAAATAAATTTAAGCATTTTTTTCTTTTAAAGTTTTATTGTCTTTCCTGGTTTATATTTCTCTTTGTTAAAATTATAGACAAATTCATGTTCACTTCAGGAAAATTATTAGATATTATGGGCAAGGAAAAGAAGAATATTAACCTATAATCCCACCTATCCTTCTGGGAAAAAACCTTTTTGGAGTCTCAGTATGTAAGGTCCTTTTGAGGTCTTTTTCTATATATTTTATTATAATTGTTCACATAAATGAAACCATGCTGTGCTATTACAAAGTATCCTTAACAAGCATAGGCTTTCCACATTCCTTTGCATCTCCGTGATTCAAGTGGTCAGGGTTGGTTGACTCCTGAAAGATACTGAGAGAGCTTACCTACAGAGTTACCCACAGGTTTGTGTCCTTTCAAGGGCAAGAAAGAGAAGATGCCAGAAAAAGTGGATTGGTTGGCTGCTCCATGAAACTGTGGAGTGGTCAGCTATCACAAAGCTGTCTTCGGCTTTCTAGACTCTCCTCCAACAAGATTGGAGCCCAAAAAGTAGAACTCTGTATCAGTTTGGGATTCCCTTGTAGCTCAGTGGGTAAAGAATCTACCTGCAATGCAGGAGACTTGGGTTCAATCCCTGAGTTGGGAAGATCCTCTGGAGAAGGGATAGGTTACCCATTCTGGTATTTTTGCCTGGAGATTTTCATGGCTTGTCCATGAATCACAAAGAGTCAGACATGACAGAGCAACTTGGCTTTGTATCAGTTATCTGTTATTCCAATAATATTGCCTGACAAACAACCACCAAACCTTTGTCTTTGAGCAACAAGAGCTGTTTATTGCACATTTGGGAAGGTTTGGTAGGAGTTTCTCCTGCTCTTTGTTGGGCTTCTTACACATCTGGGTCTTGGCAGGCTGTAGGTTCCGGTAAGCTGAACTTGGCCAATCATGGCCTGACTCATTCGTATGTCTGAGAGCTCTGGGGCTTTCTTTGTTGTCTGGAGGTCAGCTGGCTATTGGCTAATTTAGACTGACCTCTGCCAAGTTGACTGTGGCTGTGTTCCGTGTGTCCTTCGTCCTCCAGCAGGGGATATTCTCATGCCAATTGCAGAGTAAGTGGGAACATCAAAGGCCCCATCTGATCTAGACATCATCTACTGGCTGGATCCTGTGGGTGAACTGAGATTGAAAGGAGTGAGAAAATAGACTGTACATCATTAGTAAGATGAACTACAAAAATCTCAAAAGTCATGGAGACAGAGACAAGTGGAGAGAAGTGGTGCAGTGAGTCTACTACAGACTCTAATAATGTGCCTGACAGCCCTGAGGATGAAATGTACCTCTCAGAAGAAGCAGGAGTTTCATTTCTTCCATGTCTAGGCTCAGTTCAGTTAAGTTCAATCACTCATTTGTGTCTGACTCTTTGTGACCCAATGGACTGCGGCACGCCACTCTTCCCTCTCCTTGACCATCTCCCAGAGCTTGCTCAGTCAGGTCCATTGACTCAGTAATGCCCTCCAGCCTTCTCATAGTCTGTGATTCCCTTGTCCTTCTGCCTTCTATTTTTGACTCAGTTTTATGGCCCTAACCAGCTATCACAAAGCTGTCTTGCTTTCTAGACTCCCAACAAGAGACCCAAAGTAGAACTCTGTATCAGTTTGGGATTCCCTTGTAGCTCAGTGGGTAAAGAATCTACCTGCAATGCAGGAGACTTGGGTTCAATCCCTGAGTTGGGAAGATCCTCTGGAGAAGGGATAGGTTACCCATTCTGGTATTTTTGCCTGGAGATTTTCATGGCTTGTCCATGAATCACAAAGAGTCAGACATGACAGAGCAACTTGGCTTTGTATCAGTTATCTGTTATTCCAATAATATTGCCTGACAAACAACCACCAAACCTTTGTCTTTGAGCAACAAGAGCTGTTTATTGCACATTTGGGAAGGTTTGGTAGGAGTTTCTCCTGCTCTTTGTTGGGCTTCTTACACATCTGGGTCTTGGCAGGCTGTAGGTTCCGGTAAGCTGAACTTGGCCAATCATGGCCTGACTCATTCGTATGTCTGAGAGCTCTGGGGCTTTCTTTGTTGTCTGGAGGTCAGCTGGCTATTGGCTAATTTAGACTGACCTCTGCCAAGTTGACTGTGGCTGTGTTCCGTGTGTCCTTCGTCCTCCAGCAGGGGATATTCTCATGCCAATTGCAGAGTAAGTGGGAACATCAAAGGCCCCATCTGATCTAGACATCATCTACTGGCTGGATCCTGTGGGTGAACTGAGATTGAAAGGAGTGAGAAAATAGACTGTACATCATTAGTAAGATGAACTACAAAAATCTCAAAAGTCATGGAGACAGAGACAAGTGGAGAGAAGTGGTGCAGTGAGTCTACTACAGACTCTAATAATGTGCCTGACAGCCCTGAGGATGAAATGTACCTCTCAGAAGAAGCAGGAGTTTCATTTCTTCCATGTCTAGGCTCAGTTCAGTTAAGTTCAATCACTCATTTGTGTCTGACTCTTTGTGACCCAATGGACTGCGGCACGCCACTCTTCCCTCTCCTTGACCATCTCCCAGAGCTTGCTCAAGCTCAGGTCCATTGACTCAGTAATGCCCTCCAGCCTTCTCATAGTCTGTGATTCCCTTGTCCTTCTGCCTTCTATTTTTTTTCCAGCATCAGTATCTTTTCCAATGAGTTGACTCTTTACATCAAGTGGCCAAAGCAGTGAAGCTTCAGCATCAGTTCTTCCAATGAATATTCAGGGTTGATTTCCTTTAGGATTGACTGGTTTGATCATCTCACTCTCCAAGAGACTCTCAAGAGTGTTCTCTAACACCACAGTTCAAAGGTATCAATTCTTGGGCATTCAGCCTTCTTTATGGTCCAAGTCTCACATCCACATGTGACTACTGTATGTAGGCGAATGTGTGTCAAACGACAGTAACTTTCTTCTCATTTCCCATCTCTAAGAGGAACTACTCTGTAAAGGATTCCAGGCAAGCTACTCTCACATTGCTTTTTTATTTTCTTTTTTAAAAAAAAAAAGTAATCAGATTTCAGATTCATTTTTTTTCTGATTGTCCTAGAATTCTTTGAGTTGAGTGAGGAGGACATGGCCTGTGCCACTTAAAGACAGATCTGTTTTCACTAACAGCTGAAGAACTTCTTGAACTCTTCTAGTTTGTGAGTTTATTATAACTGAGAAGACTTTTCCTTTCAGATAAAGTTCAAGAGGATACCTCAATTTCTTTGTGAGATATTATGACACCTCTGAAAATCCTATCCACAGTGTTTGTACTGTAATACCTACTTTTCAGGACTTGTCTGTTTACATCATGTCCCATTCCTCTCTTCTTATCTGTATGCTAATTTATATCTCCCAGGCTTGAGATGAAAAGACTAGTTCGAGCCCTATCTCACCTCTTCCCTTCACTTAATTACATGAACTTCGGCAAGGCATTTAAGTTCCCTAAACCTCAATTTCTCTTCTGTAAAATGGGAATTACAGACCATACTAACTATCCAGTATACCTTATACAGGGTTGCTCCCAGGATCAGATGTCCAAGTGTAAGCTATAACTGCAAGGTTTATTAGACAAAAAGAACTATCGCTTCTGCTCTTATACCATCTACTGTGTGTGTCTAAGGAGTTAGAGTTTTAGAATGGCTTAGCCTCTAACCTAATAAATTCATTATATAAATAAACTTATATGATAATATAATCAATTAGTTAATATTTCATGTAAATACTGAAATAATAATAATAAAACAAGGCAAGCTTTACCTTCAGTGAAGCAGGTAATGACTTATATGCCATAAAGAGAGAAGTGTGGGGGAAATTCCCAATATAAACATAATATATCTTCTGACATCTACAGTTTAATTACCAGAGTTTTCCCTTTGGGTTATGTGTTGCCCCTCTTCCCATGTTTCACTTTAAAAGTCAATAACCTTGGAATGAAAAATGTTTAAATGTACTAACATGTCAGCACAGATGTGTTTATCAAACAGTGTGTTTTTCTGATGGGAGGTGGCAATCCCAAAAGGCCTCTGGGCCCAGGACAGGGTGGGAATTGAGGGAGAGCAAATGAGTTTAGGAGCAGAAAGAAGGATGGTAGGGCTGGTTAAAAGATAAACCAAAGGATAATGGAAAGATTACTGAAAGGTAATTCCTATCAACCTCAGATTTCTCAGCCTCACAAACTGCCCGAGTCTCAACTTTCCTGCCTCCGCGGTGTTTTAGACTGTTTTGCCCTGCCTGGGAATCAAGTGGAATATGTATCTTGTTTTTAGAACCTGGCTAGGTTGCCTGGTTCAGTCAGTGGGGTCAGACTTGGCTCAGTAACCACCCCGCTCTCTAGTGGTGAGATGGGTGTGGTCTGTCTTTGCTCCAAAGTGAGGTGCCTTGCAGGAATTGTACCTCCCTCCTGGGCTTATGGGCTTCCCTGGTGACTCAGAGGGTAAATAATCTGCCTGCGATGCAGGAGACCTGGGTTCCATCCCGTGGTCAGAGGATCCCCTGGAAAAGGGAACGGCAACCTACTCCAGTATTCTTCCCTGGTAAATCCCACGGACAGAGTAACCTAGCAGGCTACCCTGGGGTTGCAGAGTTGGACATGACTGAGCACACATGCACACTGGGGCTTATAAAGGAATGAGATTCTTCTTTTAAACAGGTGCATAACAACTGGACCTCAGTGCTGCTAGGACACAAGGGGCCCTTGTTCTGGGCCTAACAAAAAAACAAACTTTTTTTGTGTGGGTCTAAGGAGTTAGAGTTTTAGAATGGCTTAGCCTCTAACCTAATAAATTCATTATATAAATAAACTTATATGATAATATAATCAATTAGTTAATATTTCATGTAAATACTGAAATAATAATAATAAAACAAGGCAAGCTTTACCTTCAGTGAAGCAGGTAATGACTTATATGCCATAAAGAGAGAAGTGTGGGGGAAATTCCCAATATAAACATAATATATCTTCTGACATCTACAGTTTAATTACCAGAGTTTTCCCTTTGGGTTATGTGTTGCCCCTCTTCCCATGTTTCACTTTAAAAGTCAATAACCTTGGAATGAAAAATGTTTAAATGTACTAACATGTCAGCACAGATGTGTTTATCAAACAGTGTGTTTTTCTGATGGGAGGTGGCAATCCCAAAAGGCCTCTGGGCCCAGGACAGGGTGGGAATTGAGGGAGAGCAAATGAGTTTAGGAGCAGAAAGAAGGATGGTAGGGCTGGTTAAAAGATAAACCAAAGGATAATGGAAAGATTACTGAAAGGTAATTCCTATCAACCTCAGATTTCTCAGCCTCACAAACTGCCCGAGTCTCAACTTTCCTGCCTCCGCGGTGTTTTAGACTGTTTTGCCCTGCCTGGGAATCAAGTGGAATATGTATCTTGTTTTTAGAACCTGGCTAGGTTGCCTGGTTCAGTCAGTGGGGTCAGACTTGGCTCAGTAACCACCCCGCTCTCTAGTGGTGAGATGGGTGTGGTCTGTCTTTGCTCCAAAGTGAGGTGCCTTGCAGGAATTGTACCTCCCTCCTGGGCTTATGGGCTTCCCTGGTGACTCAGAGGGTAAATAATCTGCCTGCGATGCAGGAGACCTGGGTTCCATCCCGTGGTCAGAGGATCCCCTGGAAAAGGGAACGGCAACCTACTCCAGTATTCTTCCCTGGTAAATCCCACGGACAGAGTAACCTAGCAGGCTACCCTGGGGTTGCAGAGTTGGACATGACTGAGCACACATGCACACTGGGGCTTATAAAGGAATGAGATTCTTCTTTTAAACAGGTGCATAACAACTGGACCTCAGTGCTGCTAGGACACAAGGGGCCCTTGTTCTGGGCCTCACACATCACAAACAATAAAAGGTAACATTTGGAATTCTTTTGCAATCATAAAGTTTGAAAGTTTAAACAAGTTTTATGAATTTTAAAGTTTTAAAAACAGTCTAAAAATTGCACTAAGTTACTGGGAATTATGGGAGTGATACACTGGATGACCAAGCCTCTCTAGGCCAGAAACACCCACCCCAGCCTCTCCCACCCCAGTTCACACAAAGGGCTGGGCCGAAGAATAGTTGTCTGAGAGCCTCTGTCACAGGAAACCTAAAGAAGAGTGACTCCTTTCATTAAAACTTGTCTCTCCTCAGTCAGCCGTATAGATGATAAGGCAAACAGGGTTTTGCAGATAATTGCATTCCCTCCTCCTCTTCTCCTCAGCTAGTGGAGTTTCAGAAAATTCTTAGAACTGCCCCCTGGCTCCTTGGGAACCTGATCATTTTGAGATGAGTCCAGTCTGCCCTGGGTCTGGCTTCCATTGCACTCTACCCAGTGAGAACCATTCTGTTGTGTAGACTCGAACCGTATGGCTGCTGGAGGGGACTCAACTCTATGAGCCTCTCCAAGGTAACAGTGGCTGCTGGGGCTGTGGGGTGTTAGATGGGATTGTGGGCCATGCTGGCTCTAGCTTGGTTCATAAGTGTTATTTCTTTACCATTGTAGACTGTGGCCTTCCATTTGTATTTTTGCTTCTAGGCTCTGTAAATATTATTTTGCAAAGTCCTTGGAGTAGCTTAGAGGGTTTTATGATCTTTCAACATCGGTGGGTTCTTTTTGGCTACTTTTATTCGCCTTTCATTTATTTATTTTCTTTGGCCTGTGTGGGCCTCCCATTGTAGTGGCCTCTCTCGCTGCAGAGCACCGGCTCTGGGCGCATGTGCTCCAGAGCTCGGCTTGGTCACTGGACACATCGGTCTAGCCGCTCCACGGCACATGGGATCTTCCTAGGCCAGGGATCGAACTGGCGCCCCTTGCACTGCAAGGCAGTGTCCTTACCCACTGGACCACCAGGGAAGCCCTCAACATTGTTTTGAACCCCTTTTCTTGAGAACCTTCTGAGTTGAATTGTGTCCTCTACCTCCTCAAGCCCCCTCCCAAAAAGGTAGTTCAGAATTCTGATCCCTGGTACCTGTGAATGTGAGGAAAATAGGGTTTGGAATGTGTGGACAGAAGGTCTTCGCTGATGTAATGAAGTTCAGATGAGATCACTAAGGCAGGCCCCAATCCATTAGGACCGGCATCCTTATAAGAAAGGGAAAATGATGAGTGAAGAACCAAGACCTCCAGGGAGAAGAATGCAAGGTGAAGATGGAAACAGAGACTGGAGTGATGCTGCCATAAGCCAAAGAATACCTGGGTCCATGGGAAACTGGACAAGGAAGGATTTTCTCGTACAGTCTTCAGAGAGAGCATGGCCTTGCTAACATCTTGGACGTCTAGCCTCCAGAACTGGAAGAGAATAAATTTCCACTGTTTAAAGCCATCAGGTTTGTGGTACTCTGTTACAGAAGTCTTAGAAAACGAACACATTTTTCAAAGGTGATTCTTAAGCCACCTAAAGAAAATCAACCTCATTTTTTAGACATAACCTCTCTTGCATCCTGCTTCCTGCTCCCAGACTCATTTGCTCCTCCTCCATTCCCACTCAGAGGCCTTTTGGGCTTGCCACCTCCCCTCAGGAAAGTACACTGTCAATGATAACCACAGTCCTGACCAGGTTGCAAGCTAGTTTCGAGGAAAGAACCCTCAGATGGGATGAGAGTATGGTGCACATGCAGTGTATGATTTTGAGTCATAGAGAGAAACACCAAGACCAGTATGTATTCTACTGTTGGCTGGGTTAAAATGACTGCAGCATTCTGTCTGTGTAGTGACATTTTACACATTCAGTTTCTAAGACAGAACTGGAACAGATGTGATTGCTAATAAAAGCCCAGGGTTTTTTTCTTTATTCTTGTGGGTTAACAAATTAGTTTACTTTTATAGAAATATGCCTTTCCAAGGGGAAGCTGGTAAATTGTTTTGGGTGAACAAATGTCTTTAGCATAGAAGGTTACAAGTTGAAGGTAGAAACACTGAGCGTATCACCAAAGGCAATGTGTCTCTGCGTTTGCATCTGTTACTTCCAGAGCAAAGGAAAGTTTAAAAAATGTTTTAAGAAATCTAATTTGGCCCCTCCAAAGTCATTTTTGGTCCTAGGAAGTGGAAATCAAGCTTACCACCTGTATTTCCCTAGTGACTGATGTAATGCAGTTTGTATAAAATAATCATAGTGAGTGAGAGGAAAGAGTGGATCTTTGCATTAAAATAGAATCAGCCTGAAAATCACTCTTTTCAGGGTCTACCTTTTAGAACCCCATTTAGCTTTTAAATAGACTCCTCTTTTCTGACTTGCTTTGATGGACCACTCTCATCTCAGTGATTACTCCTGACATTTAGCTGCTTGTGCAATTAACTGGGGTTCTTCTTTTCTCTTTGAGAAGAACTATATGCAGCTAATACATGTTTGTCAAGTGTTTTCTTAACTTGGGAGAGGTGTTATAGATGGGCAGTTAAGAAGATGCCAGGAGTACTTTCTAGTTTGTTATGGAGAACTCAACCACTCACTCGTAGCAGAGCTGTGAGTGATTATTGGCACATGCCCACTCTACCTCCTTCTTCTCTTTTCTCATTAAAACTCGTGAGTTCCCAGCTAAGCTGGCATTTCTTAGGGAAATCCAATAAGCTGCTCTAAGGATTGGGAACTCCATACGTCACCACTGCAGGGGACTGTATTTTTGGCAAGATGTTAAACAATAAATAGGGAAATGACTCAGAAAAAGAATTGAATTTTCTGTGATAGGGTTTTAATATCAAGGTGGGAGACATTTCCCTCCCTTGACATGATTGGGCCTGGGCTTAAATCTGGCCCAACAGATAAAAAAGGTAGAACTGGAGTAGGTGAATGAGACTGGACTGAAGAAAAATGGCTCCTTACCACAGATTTGGCACTCCTTTGTTGCAAAGGGCTTCTGCTGGGGCTACTTTTCCCAGGCAGCTTTGTATCTCTGTGGAGCTCCATAACATTTTACTGATGTGATTTGTGAGTGGAAAGAATGTGGCCACTTTTGGTTGGAACTCTACCTGCTCTTCCCTTACTGTCCTCATTGGCAGGTTGTCTTCAGAGGATTTTGAGACCCTTCAGAGGTGGAGCCAAAACAACCAGAAGATGGAAGGAGCCTCTCTCTGTGTCACCCCACAGTGGGAAGCTGCCCTGGACTGCTTTGAGAGCCGGAGTGAAGTTTGATTGATCAAACTCACCGCTTTGTTCTATCTGCTTAGTCCTTATTGCTGCTTAATATTCTATATATTGTTGTTTGTTTCCCCTTCACAAGTATCTAAGTGCCATGAGGGCAGAGTTTTTTACCTGTCTTGCTTATTGCTGTATCCTCAGTGCCTAGAACATTGCCTGGCACACAGTAAGCGCTTGATAATGTTTGCCGAATGAATGACTATGGGAAGAAATGCAAGGAGTGTAATTGTGCTATAATAGAATTTGGATATCTTAATCAGGGGTTCACCAAATATGGTGACCAGAGAATTGTATTCAAGACTATTTGCCTGTGTATGCTTTAAGGGCTTGCCAGGTAGTGCAGTGATACAGAACCCACCTGCCAGTGCAGGACACGCAGGGGATGTGGATTTGATCCCTGGATCAGGAACATTCCCTGGAGGGGGAAATGGCAACCGACTCCAATATTCTTGCCTAGAAGCTTCCATGGACAGAGGAGACTGGCAGGCTATAGTTCATGGGGTCGCAGAGAGTCAGATACGACTGAGCATGTACACACACATACAAATTGTGTGTGTGTACATTTAAAAATGAGATGGAATCTCAGAGCTGAAAATCGTTTACTCAGAATTACATTTGGAGAGTCTTAGTTATCTATTGCTGTGTAACACATTGCTTCAAAATTTAGTGATTTAAAACAACAAAATTTATCATCATGTGGTTTCTGAGAGTTAGGAATATGGGAGTAGTTTGGCCAGTGGTTCTTTTAAAATTTATTTATTTATTTATTTTTAAACTTTTTAAAATTTATTTTTGGCTGTGCTGGGTCTTTGTTGATGTGTGAGTTTAGCTGCTCTGCGGTTTATGGGATCTTCCTGGTTCAGGGATCGAACCTGTGTCTTTTGCATTCGCAGATGGGTTCTTGTCCACTGAGCCACAAGGGAAGCCCCTAAAATTTATTTATTTATTTAGGATTATTCTGGGTTTTCACTGCTGCTACAGGCTCTTCTCTAGCTGCAGGGTGTGGGGGCTACTCTCTAGTTGAGGTGAGCAGGCTTCTTGTTGCAACTTTTTTTGTTGTGGAACTTGGGTTCTAGGGCTCACATGCTTTAGCAGGTGTGGCACATGGGCTCCATAGTTGCAGCTCCAAGGCTCTAGAGCACAGGCTCCATAGCTGTGGCTCATGAGCTTAGTTGCTCTGCAGCATGTGGGATCTTCCCAGATCAGGTGATCGAACTCGTGTCTCCTGCCTTGGCAGGTGAACTCTTCACCACTGAGCTATCAAGGAAGCTCAAAGCCAGTGGTCTGGCTCAGGATCTCTCTTGAGGTTGTGACCAAGCTGTCAGCCAAGGCTTTAGTCATTTGATTACTTGACTGAGGCTGGAGGTCTCGATTACTCATTGGTCCTGACAATGTTAGTCTTTCCATAGGCCAGTTTGCAATATGGCAGCTGGCTTCTCCCAGGGCAAGTAACCCAAGAGAGTGCTCAAATCCTCTACATTCTATATAGATAGTCTGAATCTTTCTGGTAGCTTGAATTGTCACTTACGTCCCCTTATCAAAAGAGGAGGCACTGAAAAAAAAAAAAAAGAGGAGGCACTGGCTTAAGTCTGCATATCAACACTTACTCTTATACGACTGAGCATGTACACACACATACAAATTGTGTGTGTGTACATTTAAAAATGAGATGGAATCTCAGAGCTGAAAATCGTTTACTCAGAATTACATTTGGAGAGTCTTAGTTATCTATTGCTGTGTAACACATTGCTTCAAAATTTAGTGATTTAAAACAACAAAATTTATCATCATGTGGTTTCTGAGAGTTAGGAATATGGGAGTAGTTTGGCCAGTGGTTCTTTTAAAATTTATTTATTTATTTATTTTTAAACTTTTTAAAATTTATTTTTGGCTGTGCTGGGTCTTTGTTGATGTGTGAGTTTAGCTGCTCTGCGGTTTATGGGATCTTCCTGGTTCAGGGATCGAACCTGTGTCTTTTGCATTCGCAGATGGGTTCTTGTCCACTGAGCCACAAGGGAAGCCCCTAAAATTTATTTATTTATTTAGGATTATTCTGGGTTTTCACTGCTGCTACAGGCTCTTCTCTAGCTGCAGGGTGTGGGGGCTACTCTCTAGTTGAGGTGAGCAGGCTTCTTGTTGCAACTTTTTTTGTTGTGGAACTTGGGTTCTAGGGCTCACATGCTTTAGCAGGTGTGGCACATGGGCTCCATAGTTGCAGCTCCAAGGCTCTAGAGCACAGGCTCCATAGCTGTGGCTCATGAGCTTAGTTGCTCTGCAGCATGTGGGATCTTCCCAGATCAGGTGATCGAACTCGTGTCTCCTGCCTTGGCAGGTGAACTCTTCACCACTGAGCTATCAAGGAAGCTCAAAGCCAGTGGTCTGGCTCAGGATCTCTCTTGAGGTTGTGACCAAGCTGTCAGCCAAGGCTTTAGTCATTTGATTACTTGACTGAGGCTGGAGGTCTCGATTACTCATTGGTCCTGACAATGTTAGTCTTTCCATAGGCCAGTTTGCAATATGGCAGCTGGCTTCTCCCAGGGCAAGTAACCCAAGAGAGTGCTCAAATCCTCTACATTCTATATAGATAGTCTGAATCTTTCTGGTAGCTTGAATTGTCACTTACGTCCCCTTATCAAAAGAGGAGGCACTGAAAAAAAAAAAAAAGAGGAGGCACTGGCTTAAGTCTGCATATCAACACTTACTCTTATTCACTGTATTTTTCCTGTTACTTCCCCATAACTGGCTTCCCCCACACCCTTCTCTCTTTTGTCTTTAGCTGAGTATGATGTTTAAGCCTGAATTCTTTTTTTTTTTCTTTTTCTAATTGAGGTATAGTTGATTTAAGCCTATGTTCAAGCCTGAATTCTAAGCCAGCTCTGAGAGTTAATTCATTTTCCCCTAGATCTCTACCATGTATACATGTTAACAAACCTGTTCATTTTCTCTTGCTAATCTAACTTTGGTTAATGGGGCACCAGATGAAAACATGAAAGGGTAGAGGGAAAATTATTTTTTCCTCCCCTACCTTGTTCAGAGGAGAGGTGGAACTGGGCTTTGAACCCAAGACTGAATGATGTAGGAGCTATCTCCCAACCAGCCCACCTGTGCTCACCTTTTTCCTAACTGCATTCTGCCCTTTCCAGTGTGCAGATAATAAACAGTATGTTCATTTATACCCATTCCTCTTTATGCTTTTAATTCAACTCTCAGGAACCCCGAAAGGGAAAATGATGTGAGTGGTTAGGCAGGATTTTAGCATTCAAAGGCCCCTGACCTTAACACCATCAATTCCAGCTTTTAAATCCCATCCTCTTTCCATTGTACCATCAAGGGGTAATTTAGAGTCAATTCTGGGTGAGCAGGAGGTGTTGGGAAATGTAGAAATGGCCAAATGCCATTCAGGGGATATTTTTAGTTACCTACATAAACTGTATTTCCACAGTCTGCAGAACTTACGGTTTTTGTGCAGTAAATAAAGCAGCGGAAATGCCACGAAGGAGCCCAGCCAGATGACTCTGTTTGTGTGCATTCTGTTCCAGACAGGCTCCTTGTGATTCGGCAAAGGCACACAAGCTGCTGGCAGGCAGTGCTGATTCACTCCTGTTCTGTATATTGCGCACCAAGTCTCCCCACGTCACGCCCCAGGGTTCCCAGCAAGGATGCTTCCGAGTGTCAGTTATCAGGACTCTCACAGTTGTGAGTTTTGGAAATGCTACGTGGAACAGAATTCAATAGGGTTCTTCCCCGTAGGATGCCTTAGCGTTGTTAAAACACTAATTTATATTTTTAAGGGTGGTATGTTAAGCAGTGTTTTCCAAACTCACTTGAATATAAACTTTTTATTTGAAGAACAACTCTTAATTTCTGTGCCCATTATCAACCTCTTGCCTCTTAGCTCCAAACCCGCTCTTTGTTGCCTTGGTTGTGGTCCTGGAACATTGCTTCATTACCAGTTGGCCAAGGGTTAAGCTTTGTGGATAGAGGGTGCTGGGGAGACCTTGGAGAAGGAAGGGACTTCTTTTCCTGATTTCTGTACTTGGCTTCTTCTTGTTCCTGCAGCATTGGGCTAGCTTGTGGGACACCTGGTGGAGCTCACCCCGACTTTCAGTGGTACCCCTACAAGCAGCTTCATGGCAAGTTTTGCAAGTGCTCCACCCATGGGGCTCAAAGGCAGCTCCTCCATGGAATGGCTGGTTTTCGCACGAGCTCAGCGGCACCTCCTATGTGTACCACCCTTGTGACTTTCTGGAGAGTCCAGTTAGTTTCCTACAAATTTGATAGCACCCTTAAAGGAAGCTTTGCAATGAATTTCCCAGCACCCCACTGGGGAGTTTTATTCCCACCATCTTGCCCTGTTGGCCCTGGTGGTGGAATTTCCAGCTAATCAGCCCTGGTCCACAGCTCCAAACCGTGGCTCTTGGCTTATTTCACAGACCAGCTCTGACCCAGGACAACCTTTTCAATTTCTCTGCCACCCAGTGGGATGCAGTCACAGTCTCTCTGGTGAGGGCTGACTATCAGTCTTGGAGAGCCATCTTCCCACTCTATTCCAAGTTTGTTTCTTCCTTGGTATTGCCTCTTAGTCCTAGGGTTTCCTTCTGTCCTTCTTAAAACTTGATATGCATTTCACATACCATAAAACTCACTTTTTCAAAGTTTAGATTTCAGTGGATTTTTGTGTATTCACAAAGTTATGCCACTATCATCACAATCTAATCCAAATGTTTTCATCACCCCCAAAGAAACACTGTACTCATTAGCAGTCACTCCCTGTTTCCGACCCTATCTCCTCAGCTCCTAATCTACTTTTTGTCTCTAAAGATTTGCCTTTTCTGAAAATTTCTTATAAATACTCTCACAGGTATGTGATCTTTGGTGTCTGGCTTCTTTCACTTAGCATAGTATTTTCGAGGATTGCCCATATTGTATCATATATCAGAATTTCTTCCTTTTTATGGCTGAATAATAATTCATTGTATGGAAATGCTACATTTTATTTATCCATTTCCCAGTTGATGGACATTTGGGTTGTTTCCACTGTTTGACTCTTACAAATAATGCTGGAAAGAAGTCATGTACAAGTTTTTGTGTGAACTTATATTTTCATTCCTGTTGAGTGTTTACCTAGGAGTAGAATTGCTGGGTCATACTGTGACTGTTTAACTTTGGATTTGACCAACAGAGAGAGTATCAGGTGACCAACTGACTTACTAAAAGATTTATCTCGAGCGGTGGAGCTAAGATAGCGGCGTAGAAGGACGTGCACTCATCTCTCTTGCAAAATTGCCTGAATGGCGACGAGTTCCTGGGAAACCATCGACAAAAGGAGGTTGGATCTGATCACAGAGAGGATACCCCACATCGAAGAACAAAGGAGAAGCCGCATCAAGACAGCAGGAGGGACGCAATCGCACTTTTAATAGTCAAACCTCATACCCGCCAGAGAGGCTGGGCGGGCCAAAGGCACAAAGCCTGTTGCAGATCAAAACCCGGGAAAGGAGTGGTGACACCCACAAGGGACTGAGCCAGACCTGCTTTGGAGGGTCCAAGTGCCCCCTTGAGCTAGAAGTGCCCTTGAGCAGTCCTCGAAAGGATGGCACTCAGTTTCCTTTGGAGGAGGTTACCATTAACCCGATCACAGAGCAGCTGAGGAGGACTGGAAAGGCTGTGTGCACTGTGATCCGGGAGAGGGAATAGCGATCCTGCATGAGACTGAGCCAGACTCACCTCTGAGTAACCTGATGTCTCCGCGGTGGCAGGGGTCGACGGTGGCCTGCAGCAGGTCGGGGTCACTGCGGCCAAATGTTTTCATCACCCCAAAGAAACACTGTACTCATTAGCAGTCACTCCCTGTTTCCGACCCTATCTCCTCAGCTCCTAATCTACTTTTTGTCTCTAAAGATTTGCCTTTTCTGAAAATTTCTTATAAATACTCTCACAGGTATGTGATCTTTGGTGTCTGGCTTCTTTCACTTAGCATAGTATTTTCGAGGATTGCCCATATTGTATCATATATCAAATTTCTTCCTTTTTATGGCTGAATAATAATTCATTGTATGGAAATGCTACATTTTATTTATCCATTTCCCAGTTGATGGACATTTGGGTTGTTTCCACTGTTTGACTCTTACAAATAATGCTGGAAAGAAGTCATGTACAAGTTTTTGTGTGAACTTATATTTTCATTCCTGTTGAGTGTTTACCTAGGAGTAGAATTGCTGGGTCATACTGTGACTGTTTAACTTTGGATTTGACCAACAGAGAGAGTATCAGGTGACCAACTGACTTACTAAAAGATTTATCTCGAGCGGTGGAGCTAAGATAGCGGCGTAGAAGGACGTGCACTCATCTCTCTTGCAAAATTGCCTGAATGGCGACGAGTTCCTGGGAAACCATCGACAAAAGGAGGTTGGATCTGATCACAGAGAGGATACCCCACATCGAAGAACAAAGGAGAAGCCGCATCAAGACAGCAGGAGGGACGCAATCGCACTTTTAATAGTCAAACCTCATACCCGCCAGAGAGGCTGGGCGGGCCAAAGGCACAAAGCCTGTTGCAGATCAAAACCCGGGAAAGGAGTGGTGACACCCACAAGGGACTGAGCCAGACCTGCTTTGGAGGGTCCAAGTGCCCCCTTGAGCTAGAAGTGCCCTTGAGCAGTCCTCGAAAGGATGGCACTCAGTTTCCTTTGGAGGAGGTTACCATTAACCCGATCACAGAGCCGCTGAGGAGGACTGGAAAGTCTGTGTGCACTGTGATCCGGGAGAGGGTAATAGCGATCCTGCATGAGACTGAGCCAGACTCACCTCTGAGTAACCTGATGTCTCCCGCGGTGGCAGGGGTCGACGGTGGCCTGCAGCAAGGTCGGGGTCACTGCGGAAGTGCTTCCCATAGAACGTGTGGGAATAAATCCTCTGTGAGACAGACACCATTTTCCCTACTGTAGTTTGGCTGCTGGTCAAGCTACAGAGAGGGAATTTAGCTCTATCCAGCAAGAAAAGGGATTTGGATTAAGAAACTCCCAGGGCCAGCCTGGGCGGGCCTTTTAGTTCTGGAATAGGCCGAAATAAACAAGCGGTCAAAGAGGTCTTCAGATCCAGCCACTGCCAGAGGCAAGAAAAAGACTGATAATTCCTGAATAGTCAGCAAGAGACAGAACATAAACACCATTTTCACATTTTGTCTGAAGCTGGAGTTACTGCTGGACTTTAAAATTTCATTTTTTGTATTGTATTACTTTGTTTCATTTTTTTTCCCTCTTTTTTTCTAAACCCACTCAGTGCACCCTCCGCTTTTTTGTGGGGTGGGGTGGGTGGGTGTGTGTGTGTGAGAGTGGATGTGTTCATTTCCTTCACTTAATTCTATTGAAGCTACTAATCTTATCAGTAAGACTGAATATATTCAAGTTTACATAATTATTTTTTTTCTCTTTCCTTTTAAACCACACATTTTATTTTGGTATAAACTTCTGGTTCCCCATTGGTCTTTTAAGGTTCTGTGGGGTTTTTTTTGTTATTATTATTTTTGCTTTGTTTTTCTATATTTTTCTATATAATTAGCTCTTTTAATTTAAAAAAATTTTTCATTTGTACTACTACTTCCTCTATAATTCTTTGCTCTCTCTGAAACTCCTTTCCTATAGCACTAAACTCTAATACATACAAATCTCTATCTCCCTATATTTAACTTTCCAATATTCTATATTTCTCTTCTATCCTCCCTTTCTCTTTTTCCCTTTCCCCACCATATTTCTTAGTCTGTTCTGTCCTCATTGCTTTATCCCCAATGGGGACCCTGCTCTAGCATTATTCTCAAATTGGTTCTCTACTTAGTTTGGTTATTAACTGGTGGATATCATTCTTGGTTTTCTCTATTCGCCGTACTAACGTATTGTACTGTATTTTCGGTTGGAATGCTTGGGTTATGTTATAGCTGTATATGTTTATGTGCATAACTGAATACACTAGATAGTACTTGCATAATTTTTAAATTGCCATTTATCAAAGGTATACCTTCTGTTTCTCATTTGCATATATATGTTTTAATATCATTTAATGCCATAACATACCAGCCGTGAAATCTTCATTCCCTGGTCAGGCAACAAGCCCCGGGGTTTTAAGGAGGGAGCACTGACTCCAAAACTCTACAATACTAGAGAACACCTAACACTAAAGAGCAGTATACAAGTGAGAATGCCAACAAAGGTAATCACTTGTATGCAAGTCCTGACATCACCCAATCACCAGCATCACCCAGAATAAGAAGCCCCATCCAAACAACAAACACCAACAGACGTAACTCAAAGTCTGGGAAAAGGAAATCCCAAACAGAGTCAGTTTTAAAAAATTAATAATAACAATGAAACGGCAGAGAAATACCACACAAGTGAAGGAACAATCTACAAACACACAAGTTCAAATCAACGAAGAGAATTTGGACAAACTTTCTGAAAGTGATTTCAGAAGAATAATAGTAAAGATGATCAAAGACACTGAAAACAGAATGTTAGAGAAATTGTAAGACACAACTAACACACTGAATAAAGAAATACAACAACTTACCAAAAAAGTAACAGAGACAAACAACTCAATTGCTGAACTGAAAAACACTGTAGAAGGAATCAAGAGCAGAGGATCTGAGACAGAAGACTGGATAAGTGAGCTGGAAGATAGAATGGTGGAAGGAACTGCTGAAAAACAGACTCTAGCTCAAAGAATGAAAAGAGCAGAGGATAGCCTCAGAGACCTCTGGGATAATATCAGATGCACCAATATTTGAATTATACGGATTCCAGAAGAAGAAGAAAAAAAGAAAGGCTATGAGAAAATTTTTGAAGAGATTCTAGTTGAAAATTTCCCCACCATGGGAAAAGAAATAGTCCATCAAGTCCAAGAAGCACAAAGAGTACCATACAGAATCAATCCGAGAAGAAACACACCAAGACACATATTAATGAAGTTAACACAAATGAAACACAAAGCCAGAATTCTCAAAGCAGCAAGGGAAAAGCAACTAGTGACATACAAGGGAAAGCCCATACGTTTAACAGCTGGTCTTTCAACAGAAACTCTGCAGGCCAGAAGGGAATGGCAGGACACATTTAAACGGCTAAAAGAGAATAATCTGCAACCAAGAAGCCTCTACCCTGCAAGGATCTCATTCAAAATGGATGGAGAAATCAAAAGCTTTACAGACAAGCAAAAATTAAAAGAATTTAGTCACACCAAACCAGCCTTACAACAAGTGTTAAAGGAACTTATATAGAAAACAAGTATAAAAGGAGAAGATCCATGAAACAAACCCATCATAACATCTAAGAAGATGACAATAGGATCATTTGTATCAATAATTACTTAGAATGTCAATGGACTAAATGCCCCAACCAAAAGACACAGAGTGGCTGAATGGATCCAAAAACACGACCCATACATATGCTGCCTCCAGGAAACTCATTTCAGACCTAGAGACACTCATAGACTGAAAGTGAGAGGCTGGAAAAAGATATTCCATGCAAATGGAAATCAAAAGAAAGCTGGAGTAGCAATCCTCATATCAGACAAAATAGATTTTAAAGTAAAGAAGATTCTAAGAGACAAGGCAGGTCACTACATCATGATTAAGGGATCCATCCAAGAAGAAGACATAACAATCATAAATATCTATGCACCCAATGCAGGAGCACCCCAATACATAAGACAAACACTTTCAGACATAGAAGAAGACATCGACAGTAACACAATCTTAGTAGGAGACTTTAACACTCCTCTCACACCAATGAACAGATCATCCAAACAGAAAATTAATAAAGAAACACAAGCCTTAAATGCCACACTAGAAGAAATGGACCTCATTGATATCTTTAGGACGTTCCATCCAAAAGCAGAAGAATACACTTTCTTCTCAAGTGCTCACGGAACATTCTCCAGGATAGACCACATCTTGGGCCACAAATCAAACCTCAGTCAATTCAAGAAAACTGAAATTCTATCAACCATCTTCTCGGACCACAATGCAGTGAGACTAGAGATCAACTACAGGAAAAAAACCGCTAAAAACACAAGCACATGGAGATTAAACAACACATACCTAAAAAACCAACTTATCATTGAGAAAATCAAAGGAGAAATAAAACAATTCCTGGAAGAAAACGACAATGAGCACACGACAGTGCAAAACCTATGGGATACTGCAAAAGCAGTTCTAAGAGGGAAGTTTATAGCAATTCAATCCCACCTCAAGAAACTAGGAAAATCTCAAACAGACGACCTTACCTTACACTTAAAACAACTGGAGAAAGAAGAACAAAAACACCCCAAAGCTAGCAGAAGAAGGGAAATCATAAAGATCAGAGCAGAAATAAATGAAAAAGAAACAAAAGAAACAATAGTAAAGATAAATAAAACAAAAAGCTGGTTCTTCAAAAAGGTAAATAAAATCGACACACCATTGGCCAGACTCATCAAGAGAAAGAGAGAGAACCAGATCACCAAAATCAAAAATGAAAAAGGAGAGATTACAACAGATCATGCAGAAATCCAAAGGATTATAAGAGACTATTATGAACAACTCTATGGCAACAAACTGGACAACCTGGAAGAAATGGACAGTTTCTTAGAGAAGATTAATCTCCCAAGACTCAACCAGGAAGAAATAGAAACTATGAACAAGCCAATCACAAGCTCAGAAATCGACCTTGTGATCAAAAATCTACCCCAAAATAAAAGCCCGGGGCCAGATGGTTTCACAAGTGAATTCTACCAAACATTTAAAGAAGAGCTAATGCCTGTCCTTCTAAAACTCTTCCAAACAATTACACAGGAAGGAACACTTCCAAACACATTCTACAAGGCCGCCGTCACCCTGATACCAAAGCCAGGCAAAGACAACACAAAAAAAGAAAATTATAGGCCAATTTCACTGATGAATCTACACACCAAAATTCTCAACAAAATCCTAGCAAACAGAATTCAGCAACACGTCAAAAAGCTCATTCCTTACGATCAAGTTGGGTTCATCCCAGGCATGCAAGGATTCTTCAATATCTGCAAATCAATCAATGTGATACACCATATCAACAAATTGAGAGACAAAAATCACATGATCATCTCAATAGATGCAGAAAAAGCCTTTGACAAAGTACAGCATCCATTTATGATAAAAACTCTTCAAAAAATGGGCATAGAAGGAACTTATCTTAACATAGTGAAGCCATATATGAGAAGCCCACAGAACATTATCTCAATGGTGAAAACTCAGAGCATTTCCTCTAAGATCAGGAACAAGACAAGGGTGTACTTACTCTTTAACATAGTTGAAAGCCATATATGGGGGAAGCCACACGAACCTTACCTTACACTTAAAACAACTGGAGAAAGAAGAACAAAAACACCCCAAAGCTAGCAGAAGAAGGGAAATCATAAAGATCAGAGCAGAAATAAATGAAAAAGAAACAAAAGAAACAATAGTAAAGATAAATAAAACAAAAAGCTGGTTCTTCAAAAAGGTAAATAAAATCGACACACCACTGGCCAGACTCATCAAGAAAAAGAGAGAGAAGAACCAGATCACCAAAATCAAAAATGAAAAAGGAGAGATTACAACAGATCATGCAGAAATCCAAAGGATTATAAGAGACTATTATGAACAACTCTATGGCAACAAACTGGACAACCTGGAAGAAATGGACAGTTTCTTAGAGAAGATTAATCTCCCAAGACTCAACCAGGAAGAAATAGAAACTATGAACAAGCCAATCACAAGCTCAGAAATCGACCTTGTGATAAAAAATCTACCCCAAAATAAAAGCCCGGGGCCAGATGGTTTCACAAGTGAATTCTACCAAACATTTAAAGAAGAGCTAATGCCTGTCCTTCTAAAACTCTTCCAAACAATTACACAGGAAGGAACACTTCCAAACACATTCTACAAGGCCGCCGTCACCCTGATACCAAAGCCAGGCAAAGACAACACAAAAAAAGAAAATTATAGGCCAATTTCACTGATGAATCTACACACCAAAATTCTCAACAAAATCCTAGCAAACAGAATTCAGCAACACGTCAAAAAGCTCATTCCTTACGATCAAGTTGGGTTCATCCCAGGCATGCAAGGATTCTTCAATATCTGCAAATCAATCAATGTGATACACCATATCAACAAATTGAGAGACAAAAATCACATGATCATCTCAATAGATGCAGAAAAAGCCTTTGACAAAGTACAGCATCCATTTATGATAAAAACTCTTCAAAAAATGGGCATAGAAGGAACTTATCTTAACATAGTGAAAGCCATATATGAGAAGCCCACAGCGAACATTATCTTCAATGGTGAAAAACTCAGAGCATTTCCTCTAAGATCAGGAACAAGACAAGGGTGTCCACTTTCACCACTCTTATTCAACATAGTCCTGGAAGTTCTAGCAACAGCAATAAGAGAAGAGAAAGAAATCAAAGGAATCCAGATCGGAAAGGAAGAAGTCAAGCTCTCTCTTTTTGCAGATGACATGATATTATACATAGAAAATCCCAAAGACACGGTTACAAAACTACTAGAGTTAATCAGCGAATTCAGCAAAGTCGCAGGATACAAAATCAATATACAGAAGTCACTGGCATACCTATACACAAACAGTGAAAAATCAGAAAACGAAATCAAAGAGGCAATCCCCTTCACCATTGCAACCAAAAGAATCAAATATCTAGGAATAAACCTACCCAAAGAAACAAAAGAACTGTACACAGAAAATTACAAGACACTCATGAGAGAAATTAAAGAAGACTTAAACAGATGGAGAAATATTCCATGTTCCTGGGTCGGAAGAATCAATACTGTGAAAATGACCATACTACCAAATGTCATCTATAGATTCAATGTGATCCCTATCAAACTTCCAATGACATTCTTCACAGAACTAGACCAAAGAATAACACAGTTCATATGGAAACACAAAAGACCTCGAATAGCCAAAGCAATCCTCAGGAAGAAGAATGGAGCTGGGGGGATCAGCCTCCCCAACTTCAGACTCTACTACAAAGCAACAGTCCTCAAGACAGTATGGTACTGGCACAAAAACAGAAATATCGACCAATGGAACAAGATCGAGAACCTGGAGATAAACCCATGCACCTATGGGTACCTTATTTTTTGACAAAGGAGGCGAACATATAAAATGGGACAAAGGCAGCCTCTTCAACAAATGGTGCTGGGAAAATTGGACAGCTACATGCAAACAAATGAAGTTGGAACATACCCTGACACCATGCACAAAGATCAACTCAAAATGGATTAAAGACTTAAATGTAAGGCCAGAAACCCTCAAACTCTTAGAGGAGAATATAGAATATAGGCAAAACCCTCAAAGCAAGATCTTCTCTGACCCACTTACTAGAATAGCGGAACTAAAAAGACAATTGAACATGTGGGACCTCATGAAACTTAAAAGCTTTTGTACAGCTAAAGAAACTACAAAAAAGCTGAACAGACACCCCACAGAGTGGGAGAAAATCATAGCAAATGAAACAATAGACAAAGAATTAATCTCCAAAATCTACAAGCAACTCAGACAACTCAGCACTGGAGAAACGAACAACCCAATCCAAAAATGGGAAAAGGACCTAAACAGACACCTCTCCAAAGAGGACATACAGATGGCCCAAAAGCACATGAAACGATGCTCAACTTCACTTATAATTAGAGAAATGCAAATCAAAACTACAATGAGATATCACCTCACACCCGTCAGAATGGCCATCATCCACAAATCGACAGACAATAAATGCTGGAGAGGCTGCGGAGAAAAGGGAACACTCCTGCATTGCTGGTAGGAGTGTAAATTGATACAGCCTCTATGGAAGACAGTCTGGAGATTTCTTAAAAAACTAAAAATAGAAGCACCCTATGACCCAGCAATCCCACTCTTAGGCTTATACCCTGATGAAATCAAATCTGAAAGAAGCACCTGTACCCCAATGTTCATTGCAGCTCTCTATACAATACCTAGAACATGGAAGGAACCTAGATGCCCATCGATGAACGAATGGATCCAAAAGCTCTGGTACATATATACAATGGAATACTACACAGCTGTAAAGAGAAATGCAGAAGAATCAGCCCTCATGAGGTGGCTGGATCTAGAACGTATCCTAAAAAGTGAAGTCAGTCAGAAAGAGAAGGACAAATACAGTATATTAACACATATATATGGAATCTAGTAGGATGGTGATGATAGCACACGCAGTGAAGCGACGGAAAGACAGACATGGACAGTGGACATATGGACATTGTGGAAAAGGAACAGAAGGTGGGAGGCGTAAAGGAAGTAGCATGAAGGCCTGTACTATCATAAGTGAAGAAAATAGCTATAGTCATTGCTCTGTGAGAAAAAGGGATCCTTCAGGGGTGCTGTATGATGGTTGGGAGGGTCAGGCAACTCCTCAAAAAAAAGCAATGAAAAACTTAAACCCAATCTTAGAGGAGAATATAGAATATAGGCAAAACCCTCAAAGCAAGATCTTCTGACCCACTTACTAGAATAGCGGAACTAAAAAGACAATTGAACATGTGGGACCTCATGAAACTTAAAAGCTTTTGTACAGCTAAAGAAACTACAAAAAAGCTGAACAGACACCCCACAGAGTGGGAGAAAATCATAGCAAATGAAACAATAGACAAAGAATTAATCTCCAAAATCTACAAGCAACTCAGACAACTCAGCACTGGAGAAACGAACAACCCAATCCAAAAATGGGAAAAGGACCTAAACAGACACCTCTCCAAAGAGGACATACAGATGGCCCAAAAGCACATGAAACGATGCTCAACTTCACTTATAATTAGAGAAATGCAAATCAAAACTACAATGAGATATCACCTCACACCCGTCAGAATGGCCATCATCCACAAATCGACAGACAATAAATGCTGGAGAGGCTGCGGAGAAAAGGGAACACTCCTGCATTGCTGGTAGGAGTGTAAATTGATACAGCCTCTATGGAAGACAGTCTGGAGATTTCTTAAAAAACTAAAAATAGAAGCACCCTATGACCCAGCAATCCCACTCTTAGGCTTATACCCTGATGAAATCAAATCTGAAAGAAGCACCTGTACCCCAATGTTCATTGCAGCTCTCTATACAATACCTAGAACATGGAAGGAACCTAGATGCCCATCGATGAACGAATGGATCCAAAAGCTCTGGTACATATATACAATGGAATACTACACAGCTGTAAAGAGAAATGCAGAAGAATCAGCCCTCATGAGGTGGCTGGATCTAGAACGTATCCTAAAAAGTGAAGTCAGTCAGAAAGAGAAGGACAAATACAGTATATTAACACATATATATGGAATCTAGTAGGATGGTGATGATAGCACACGCAGTGAAGCGACGGAAAGACAGACATGGACAGTGGACATATGGACATTGTGGAAAAGGAACAGAAGGTGGGAGGCGTAAAGGAAGTAGCATGAAGGCCTGTACTATCATAAGTGAAGAAAATAGCTATAGTCATTGCTCTGTGAGAAAAAGGGATCCTTCAGGGGTGCTGTATGATGGTTGGGAGGGGTGGGAAGGCGGGGATATACATATGACTAATCTGGGAACATACATATCTGTAAACAACAAAACTCTATAAAAGTTAAAAGCAAAATAAAGGTTTAAAAAAATTTTAAAAAATAAAAGATTTATCTCATTCTTACTTTAACTAGTAATATTATCGTGAAGCACAAATAATGTGACCTTTAGAGCCAGTCTGGCCCACATCAAATCCCACCTCCACCATTTTCACCTGATACATGGGCCACTCTGCAAGGCAGAAAAGCAGAGCATGATGTCCCCTGCTCAGAAGTGATGTGCTAGAGTCAGATCCTTTGCTGCCATTGCTGGATGAAATGTGGGACAGTCTTTGAGGGAAAGAACAAAAGTATGATCTTCTCTGCCCAGGACTGGAATCTGAAGAATTATTTTTTCTGTGAGTTGATATACTGGACTATGTTATGCTGCATGTGAAAATAGGGTCTTCTGGTTTAATTGCACATTCTGACTAAGAGAAATACTCCATGGACAGATTGCTTTTGAAAAGAATTTGATGACAGAAAACACATACTTGACACTAAAAGTTCAGCCAGAGCTTTTTGTGACCATTTGAAATGGATTCCAGAAATCAGTGATGGTGTCGACAGTTACAACTTAAGGAACCAGGAAGCAGGGCTACTCAGTGCTAAGTAATGAGATGACAGTTCAGCTGAGGGTGGAGCTGCAGATGGTTTCTCAACCACTCTAAGACCAGGTGAATGTGCACCTGGGTATCTTAAGTATTTGTGAGTTTAAGGTAATTGAAATGAGTTCCCATATCTTCTTGTCAAAATACACCTTAATAAATTGTGTAATTTCTGCGTGGGACTCACTGTATAGCCATTTATTACTTATGATTCAAAGCAAATTGGTATAATGTTTGAGTGTAGCTCTTAAGATCATTCAGGCTTTGTAAATGTGCAGCAATTTTCTTCCCTTCCATCAAAGGACTTTTCTGGCGGTGAAAGCATTTCATATAGTAAATGCATTGAAATGCTTTCTCAGATTTTACTATTCCAGTGAATGATTCCGTTTTCTTCACAAACGTATTGACTGAAATGAGTGACTGTGATGCAGGAGGCATGGTTTACACACTTAATTTTTGACGAGTTCCAGCAGCTCAGCTCAGTTCCGTGTCCTCTAAACTGGCAAGCTCCCAATACCACAGCAAGTTTGAGAGTGAGGCAGGCCTCAGTTTCTCTGGCTGTTCCTGGCAATTTCAAGGGCGTATTAACGTCCCATGGAAAATGAGTCTCTGAGAGAGCTCATATTCACTATGCAGATACTAGAGAAAGATGTCACTCATTCTAATTCACCTGGGGTGGAAGTACATTGTCATAATTACTCATAATTATAAATGCTCAGGCTGTGCTATCAGCAGATAATGCTGCATACTCTCAGAGATTCAGATTAATCACAATATGGAAACCATCTAGGGAAAGTTGAGTGGGTTGCATATTCTTATAAATGTCTTCCTGTATAGTCTTCATGCCTAAAGTTTCGGTGAAACATGTTCATTTTAAGGCTCATTTACCATGAATCACTGATCATAAGAGAAATACTCCATGGACAGATTGCTTTTGAAAAGAATTTGATGACAGAAAACACATACTTGACACTAAAAGTTCAGCCAGAGCTTTTTGTGACCATTTGAAATGGATTCCAGAAATCAGTGATGGTGTCGACAGTTACAACTTAAGGAACCAGGAAGCAGGGCTACTCAGTGCTAAGTAATGAGATGACAGTTCAGCTGAGGGTGGAGCTGCAGATGGTTTCTCAACCACTCTAAGACCAGGTGAATGTGCACCTGGGTATCTTAAGTATTTGTGAGTTTAAGGTAATTGAAATGAGTTCCCATATCTTCTTGTCAAAATACACCTTAATAAATTGTGTAATTTCTGCGTGGGACTCACTGTATAGCCATTTATTACTTATGATTCAAAGCAAATTGGTATAATGTTTGAGTGTAGCTCTTAAGATCATTCAGGCTTTGTAAATGTGCAGCAATTTTCTTCCCTTCCATCAAAGGACTTTTCTGGCGGTGAAAGCATTTCATATAGTAAATGCATTGAAATGCTTTCTCAGATTTTACTATTCCAGTGAATGATTCCGTTTTCTTCACAAACGTATTGACTGAAATGAGTGACTGTGATGCAGGAGGCATGGTTTACACACTTAATTTTTGACGAGTTCCAGCAGCTCAGCTCAGTTCCGTGTCCTCTAAACTGGCAAGCTCCCAATACCACAGCAAGTTTGAGAGTGAGGCAGGCCTCAGTTTCTCTGGCTGTTCCTGGCAATTTCAAGGGCGTATTAACGTCCCATGGAAAATGAGTCTCTGAGAGAGCTCATATTCACTATGCAGATACTAGAGAAAGATGTCACTCATTCTAATTCACCTGGGGTGGAAGTACATTGTCATAATTACTCATAATTATAAATGCTCAGGCTGTGCTATCAGCAGATAATGCTGCATACTCTCAGAGATTCAGATTAATCACAATATGGAAACCATCTAGGGAAAGTTGAGTGGGTTGCATATTCTTATAAATGTCTTCCTGTATAGTCTTCATGCCTAAAGTTTCGGTGAAACATGTTCATTTTAAGGCTCATTTACCATGAATCACTGATCATAAGCTTTAGGAACATCTTCAGGGTGGGATCCCAAAACACGCAAGAGACCAGGCAACAGTGGGACTGTCTGCCTCACATGTAGAGCTCATGTAGTATATACCGTGTGTGTGACTGTGTTAGTCATTCAGTAATGTCCAACTCTTTGTGATTCCATGTCCTGTAGTCTGGCAGGCTCCTTTGTCTATGGAATTCTTCAGACAAGGATACTGGAGTGGATTGCGATTCCCTTCTCCAGGGGATCTTCCCAATGCAGGAATCAAACCTGCGTCCCCTGTGTCTCCTGCTTTGTAGGTGGATTCTTTTCTGCTAAGCCACCAGGGAAGCCCCATTGGTATATTCTAAATAGTAAATGAGGTATATCAGATATGTTTTATATACTACACGCCTAGGTTATAATATCTTTCAGGTTTAGAGACTGGAGTAGGAAGCTTGGTTGCACACAGTCTGTTCAGATAGAAAATATGTAAACATGTATAAAATGCATACTTATTCTCATCAATAACCACCTGTTCATGAGAATTACCAAATGCAATCACAGGCAATGTTAGATTATTTTCTACTACATACATTCATGAAACGATAGATTTATTGCTTCCAATCTTTAGAGTTGTGACAGGTGATACTGGCAAAATATTGCCATTTTTTCTTACTTATGGGAAGCAGTAGTAGGTCCGGGAGTATAATAGGTGGGAAGGTACAATATTAAAAGCAAACAAATAATGGTGCCTTGATTTTCCAAGAGAAAAGACATAAATTCCTCAAACTATTTGTTGTTGTAAATTATTTGTTGTTCTTATTCAGTTGCTAAGTCATGCCCAACTCTTCACAACCCCATTGACAGCAGCATGCCAGGCTTCCCTGTCCTTCACTGTCTCCTGGAGTTTGCTGAAACTCATGTCCATTGAGTCAATGATGCCATCCAACTCTCATGTTACCCCTCTTCTCCTCCTGCCCTCACTCTTTCCCAGCATCAGAGTCTTTTCCAGTGAGTCAGCTCTTCATATCAGGTGGCCAAAGTATTGGAGCTTCAACTTCAGCATCAGTCCTTCCAGTGATTATTCAAGGTTAATTTCCTTTAAGATGGACTGATTTGATATTGCTGTTCAAGGGACTCTCAAGAGTCTTCTCCAGCACCAATATTCAAAAGCATCAATTCTTCAGTGCTCAGCATTCTTTATGGTCCAACTCTCTCAAAAAGAAGGCTGAGTACCGAAGAATTGATGCTTTTGAATATTGGTGCTGGAGAAGACTCGAGAGTGCCTTGATTTTCCAAGAGAAAAGCCATAAATTTCTCAAACTCTATACTGGTGAATTTGATATTGATTTTCAGCTAGAGGCCAGCAAACTTTATCTCTAAAGGGCCAGATAGTAAATATTTTAGGTTTCACAGGCCACATGGTCTCCACCACAGTTACTCCACTCTGCTGCTGAAGGACAAAAGCAGCCATATAGAGTGTGTGTATATGAATGAGTGTGGTTGTGGTCCATCTAAACTGTTTTTTTTTTTTTTTGAAATGGGTGAAGAGTCAGATGACTTTTTGTATGAGCTTTTAAAAAAAGATTTCAAACTCTTTAAAAGAGATGTGTTGATCCCCAGGTTGCATAAACACAGTAGTCCTCAGCCCTGGCTACACAAAAGAATCACTTGGAGGAGCTTTGAAAAATCTGGGTGCCTAGCCTGCATCCCACACCAGGTCAGTCAGAGTCTCTGAGATGGGGTCCCAGTGATTCCAATATGAAGCCACGGTTAAGAACTGCTGCAGGTAGCCATGAAGATAGCGCCAAGTTAATCTCATTTTTTCCTCCTGCTCTGCATTCTCCTCCTCCTTTCCTTCTTCATCCTTCTCCTGTTGGATGAAGTAAGCCAAAGAGCTTTATTGGGACAGAATAGAAGTCACCATTCACCTGGATTGATGCTGGCCATTTGCCAAAGACTTTTATTGTCCTCCTCATGGACAAAGGAAAGCAACGTGGGTGGATGAGAGAGTCAGCTTCTGATGAATGGAGCTGATAACACCTAGAATTCTTTGAGAGCCCCACCTCTCTCCAGTGGTGACTGCATAGCAGGCGTCCAATAAATCTTTCCTAGGGGGACTTGTGATCTACTGTATAAGAAATGGCTCAATGAACCAGGGATTTAAACTTGGAAAAGAAAATAGTTGTGGCGGGAGATAAACACAATAGTCATCTTAAAAAATGTGCTGGGCTATCATACTGAAGAAGAACAGATTTCTTTTCAATTTTCCAGAGTAGAAATAGAACCACGTGGGGAGCCCCTGGGAGGTGCGCTTGCATTTAACAAGTGTTTGTTCAGTGACAGCTCCGTGCCAGGTACTGTTTAGTCCCTGGAGCCGGATTTTCCAAGAGAAAAGCCATAAATTTCTCAAACTCTATACTGGTGAATTTGATATTGATTTTCAGCTAGAGGCCAGCAAACTTTATCTCTAAAGGGCCAGATAGTAAATATTTTAGGTTTCACAGGCCACATGGTCTCCACCACAGTTACTCCACTCTGCTGCTGAAGGACAAAAGCAGCCATATAGAGTGTGTGTATATGAATGAGTGTGGTTGTGGTCCATCTAAACTGTTTTTTTTTTTTTTTGAAATGGGTGAAGAGTCAGATGACTTTTTGTATGAGCTTTTAAAAAAAGATTTCAAACTCTTTAAAAGAGATGTGTTGATCCCCAGGTTGCATAAACACAGTAGTCCTCAGCCCTGGCTACACAAAAGAATCACTTGGAGGAGCTTTGAAAAATCTGGGTGCCTAGCCTGCATCCCACACCAGGTCAGTCAGAGTCTCTGAGATGGGGTCCCAGTGATTCCAATATGAAGCCACGGTTAAGAACTGCTGCAGGTAGCCATGAAGATAGCGCCAAGTTAATCTCATTTTTTCCTCCTGCTCTGCATTCTCCTCCTCCTTTCCTTCTTCATCCTTCTCCTGTTGGATGAAGTAAGCCAAAGAGCTTTATTGGGACAGAATAGAAGTCACCATTCACCTGGATTGATGCTGGCCATTTGCCAAAGACTTTTATTGTCCTCCTCATGGACAAAGGAAAGCAACGTGGGTGGATGAGAGAGTCAGCTTCTGATGAATGGAGCTGATAACACCTAGAATTCTTTGAGAGCCCCACCTCTCTCCAGTGGTGACTGCATAGCAGGCGTCCAATAAATCTTTCCTAGGGGGACTTGTGATCTACTGTATAAGAAATGGCTCAATGAACCAGGGATTTAAACTTGGAAAAGAAAATAGTTGTGGCGGGAGATAAACACAATAGTCATCTTAAAAAATGTGCTGGGCTATCATACTGAAGAAGAACAGATTTCTTTTCAATTTTCCAGAGTAGAAATAGAACCACGTGGGGAGCCCCTGGGAGGTGCGCTTGCATTTAACAAGTGTTTGTTCAGTGACAGCTCCGTGCCAGGTACTGTTTAGTCCCTGGAGCCGGATTAGTGAACAACACAGGCTAAGATCGATGCTATGTAGAACTTACCATCGCGACACTTATTTCAATGGGCTTGATGATTAAAACAGTAAGAAAACAAAATGGATTGCTGCAGACGGCATTGGTGATCAATTGGATTTTCATGTATTTGAGGTTATTATGAGTCACAGAACTCCAACCAGAGCCTGCAGCCCCAAGTTTTTCTGAGCCTAGGAAAGTATAATACCTTCCTTCCTTCTCTTTGGTGTCACCTTTCCTTCCCCATCACTCTCTTACTCCACCGTTCAGTTCCAAGGTAACAGAGTCAGATGTTTACAGTTGGATCTGGAAATGCTGAGATTCTAAGCAGGAGAGTCACAGAGTTTCTAAAGCTATGCACAGGTTGTCTGTCTCTCACATGACAAGGCCACTGGAGGAGACAAGGGCTTGCTTCCTGCTCTGTGTGTCCAGAACTGCTTTTATGCACAGGCCATCCTGCACATTCCATATGATGCCAAGTTGACAAATACGTGTCTCTGGAGCCTTGAAGTCTCAAAAATCGCAGGCTGGCTGACTGCTGCAGGGTGCTGGAGTGATATGTCCTGTTCAGTCTGTGTGCACGTGCTTATTCCTTTTAACTCTTTGTCACAAGTGCACACTAGTAAGGGGCTGAGATAATAGGGAAGCTGTAGGGAAGATCTTCTATTTTCTTTTACTGATCATAGTGATATGCAGGTATATCCATACACACAAATACAGATACGCTCACATACCTACCTGTATATTTCTAGACATGCAGCTCTTGTTTGTTTTGAGGCTGAGAGTGGAAGTGATGCAGTGGTCCCACAGGGTAAGGCACCCCCTGTTTAAAATATCCCATGCTGGAATCTAGTAGGATGGTGATGATGGCACATGCAGTGAAGTGACGGAAAGACAGACATGGACAGTGGACATATGGACATTGTGGGGAAGGAACAGAGGGTGGGAGGCGTAAAGGAAGTAGCATGAAGGCCTGTACTATCATAAGTGAAGAAAACAGCTATAGTCATTGCTCTGTGAGAAAAGCAGATCCTTCAGGGGTGCTATATGATGGTCTGGAGGGGTGGGATGGGGGGAATATACATATGTCTAATCTGAGAACATACATATCTGTAAACAACAAAACTCTGTAAAAGTTAAAAGTAAAATAAAAGTTAAAAAAAAATGTCCCATACTGACCTCCTGAGAAGAACAGAGCAGAAACATTTCCCCATTTTGGGAGAATGGAGTTGAATTCTAGAGTGAGAGACCCAGGGGTGAGCATGAATAGCAGGCTGAGGGGAGAGGAGAGGCCCACGGGTTGGGTGTCTGGGAGTATGACTTGAATGGTTGGAGGGGTGTGACAGAAGTAAGGGATTGAGGGTCTTGGGACCCCAAGGTTTAGGGACAGGGAGGGCCACAAGAATTTGTTTTTCTCTTAATTGTGGGTCCAGGAGGTTTATGTACATGGCCTGGCTAGTTTTTATTATATGTTATGGAAGAGGTGGTTGACTGTACAGCATTGGTCACTCTGTGGATTCACATCCCTCCAGAATATAAAGACTCTCTTGTTCTTTTTCAATAACTGGATTCAAGTTTCAGAAATATCTGGAAGCTGTAAAGACTAAATGCTATAGAAAGTTGCACTATCAGGATTAGCATGCAATGTTGTCTGAAGATTGAAGGCATTTTTAATTACAAGAGCTGCATCATCATCTCTGGTCCCCAGCTTTCTATGTCACCTGTAGTATTGAACTAAAGTGAGCCTGACAAATTGTTTGTTGCTTGAGGTTGTGTTTATTCACTAATATTTACCCTACATCTTCCTGAAAATTCAGTCTGGGAGCTTGGTCCCAAAGTCTGGAGTGGTTGGTACAAAAATGAATGTTACAACATGGCCATTCTACAATGTCTTTGCTGTTTTCAAAATCTATTGAGACGGATTTAATAATGGTTTAAGTTAAGTCAGAGGACAACAAGGTTTCTCTGCAGAATTATAGATTAAATAGATTTTTTTCTCTAGAAGCAACAGAGTGTTGTAGGAAAGTTTAACCAGTTCTCCTTACTGCTACGTGATTCTGAGAGTACCAGAAAGATTCTGCATGTCTAGCTCACTGTATAAATGTGGCTGATTCCTCAAAGAGGCAGCGTGTGTAGCCAAGGTGCCCTCCTTCTTGAGGGGGCAGGTGTGCGTGTGTTCCTGCCCCAGTCCTTTCTGTGGTGTCCAGGTTCTCCGAAGCTAGCATCCTTCTTCGGCCTGGCCAGCCTTCTTAAGAACTGGTGCACTGACCTGGCTTCTGAAGCCCCTCCAACTGACCTAGGAAGGCCCCCTTTTCTGCTGAAAAAGCAAGATGCACTGCCTCTAATGCAGTGCCTCCAACTCTGGCCACATATCAGAATCAGAATACTGATGTCTGGCCCATCCTTGGAGATCCTGAATGAATTGACCTGGAGGGAGCACTGGGGATTCATACTGAGGATGCCTACCCAGGGTTGAAGACAGAGCTTGAATCAGTTGTAATTTTGGTTACAATCTTTCAAACATTTACTGGAAGTTAAGGTAAACTTTCAGGAAAATCGTGGTGAGGAGTGTGTGACTGGATCAGGGCAACAAGTTTGGGAATATTTAAATAGCATTCCAGTGGTCTAATGATGGAAGTTTCAGAATGATTCCTTGCAAAGGGCGATTTAGACTCCTTCCAATAACATTTAAATATTTCTGGGGATGATACAGTACGTAACTCTTTGATTGTTAAGTTATGATAGACTTTGGAAAGCATTAATATATTGTCTTAAGCTTTGTCCCTTCTGGCTCGAAATTTCTTGGAAGCAGTAATGAATTGGCATGTAGATGAGCAGGGCAGGATCACAAGTTATAAAATCTGTGAAAAAGGAATGAATTATGACAGCCACTTTCACTCAAGCTCTGGGGAAATGCTTACACATGAGAGGTACTAAGACAGTGTCTGTAGAGTACGTTGCTTGTGATCGTAAGTGACTGATTTGATATGCTTCTATTTTTAAATTCCAATTGGCAGAGAGAAGCCAATGAGGTTTTTTGAGTAGAGGTATGAAACTGGTGGTTAAGCATTACTTAGATAGTATTCAGTAATACACTGGATGGATGACAGGACAGGGAAAATCCCCAAAAAACAGCTCAACAATACAAATTAAACCTTTAAGTTGAGTGAAGGATAGAGTTGCTGTGGCCAGGAAGTCTGAGAAGGCTTCACGGATGGAATGGAAGTTGATCTGAGTTGTGAAAGGTGCAAAGAAGACTGAAAAGGGAGATGAGAGAGTCATTCTATAGCGGGATACATTTGTGAATTGTTGTCTAGTCACGTCGAAAAAAAAAGTTAGGTTAAAAATATATTTCTTACTCTGATTTCAGAACACTCCATAGTGCCACCTGTATGTAAGCCCTCACAGTTGGGCAGTTATCCTTACTGCCACTGCCCCTCCTTCTGTGTTAAATCCTTGCTCCATGCTAGGGCTTGTGTGCACATACGGCTCTCAGAATGTCTACAATGACTCTTACTAACTCTGTCCTCTCAGCCATTCAGTTGCCAGCTTCAACCCAAACACCACCAGCCACCCCACTTATGGCTCCAGGTGACTCCCCTTCCTCCATTACTCTCCTTTCTTCTGCTGTCTGAACATCTTTCTCTAATCTTGTGTGCTCCTACCCAACTATTAAGATACATGGGGGGCTTCCCCTGGTGGTCCAGTGGGTAAGGACACCGCCTTGCAGTGCAAGGGGCGCCGGTTCTATCCCTGGCCTGGGAAGATCCCACGTGCCGCAGAGCGGCCGGACCGTTGTGTCCAATTACTGAGCCAGAGCTCTGGAGCGCATGCGCCCAGAGCCCATGCTCTGCCACGACAGATGCCACCGTGATGGGAGGCCCACAGGAGCCAAAGAACAAAGACGGATGAAAATGGAGAAATGAAGGACCAATAGAAGTGGCCTGCCCGCTCCCCTCCCTCCCCAACCCGACCCCCGCCCAAAATAAATAATAAATAAATCTTTAAAAAAAAAAAAAGATACATGGGAGTCTGAAGTATCATACTCTGCTGTTATCCAGATTCTTGCATATAGCAGGAGAGGCATTAGAGGATTTACATCACATACCCATCTTCAGAATGCAGCATTTCAAGCAGACAGCCTTCACCGGTATGAAACTGGTGGTTAAGCATTACTTAGATAGTATTCAGTAATACACTGGATGGATGACAGGACAGGGAAAATCCCCAAAAAACAGCTCAACAATACAAATTAAACCTTTAAGTTGAGTGAAGGATAGAGTTGCTGTGGCCAGGAAGTCTGAGAAGGCTTCACGGATGGAATGGAAGTTGATCTGAGTTGTGAAAGGTGCAAAGAAGACTGAAAAGGGAGATGAGAGAGTCATTCTATAGCGGGATACATTTGTGAATTGTTGTCTAGTCACGTCGAAAAAAAAAGTTAGGTTAAAAATATATTTCTTACTCTGATTTCAGAACACTCCATAGTGCCACCTGTATGTAAGCCCTCACAGTTGGGCAGTTATCCTTACTGCCACTGCCCCTCCTTCTGTGTTAAATCCTTGCTCCATGCTAGGGCTTGTGTGCACATACGGCTCTCAGAATGTCTACAATGACTCTTACTAACTCTGTCCTCTCAGCCATTCAGTTGCCAGCTTCAACCCAAACACCACCAGCCACCCCACTTATGGCTCCAGGTGACTCCCCTTCCTCCATTACTCTCCTTTCTTCTGCTGTCTGAACATCTTTCTCTAATCTTGTGTGCTCCTACCCAACTATTAAGATACATGGGGGGCTTCCCCTGGTGGTCCAGTGGGTAAGGACACCGCCTTGCAGTGCAAGGGGCGCCGGTTCTATCCCTGGCCTGGGAAGATCCCACGTGCCGCAGAGCGGCCGGACCGTTGTGTCCAATTACTGAGCCAGAGCTCTGGAGCGCATGCGCCCAGAGCCCATGCTCTGCCACGACAGATGCCACCGTGATGGGAGGCCCACAGGAGCCAAAGAACAAAGACGGATGAAAATGGAGAAATGAAGGACCAATAGAAGTGGCCTGCCCGCTCCCCTCCCTCCCCAACCCGACCCCCGCCCAAAATAAATAATAAATAAATCTTTAAAAAAAAAAAAAAAAGATACATGGGAGTCTGAAGTATCATACTCTGCTGTTATCCAGATTCTTGCATATAGCAGGAGAGGCATTAGAGGATTTACATCACATACCATCTTCTACTTTACCTTCTGTCAGAATGCACAGGTCACATTTCAAGCAGACAGCCTTCACTTCTGTGTCTTATTTTTACTTTTCACCCCAAAGATTATATATTATAATCTTTAATATTTGGGTAATAAAGCAGAGGGCAATATTTGCCTCTAAGAAAGTAAACTTCAATCTATATTGAAACTTCATCCCTTCTTGCCTGTGGTTCAGCAGCAGAAGACTAAGAATGCAATGGTATATAATAGAAGTGTATTTCATATAAACTTGGCTAAGGGTTCAAGCCAGTGAGTCCTCAAAGAATTTTGAAATATTTGAACCTATCAAGAATTCTCTTGACACTCTATCAGTGTTTGCTGGACTAACCTGTATGTGATGGTTCTCTCTGCTCTTTGAAATAGAATGGACATTAGGAAGAGGGGCTCACTGTAGAAGAGAACACCATGTTTAAATGTTGTAGTTACTTTGGATTTCAGGAAATTGTTTTTTAAACCAATGCAGAATGCTCGTGATGAAAGGAATCTTAAAGACAAAGAAGCTGAACCCCCCAATACACACTGAGTTTGGTCCAGAGCCCAGA